>JAEIIJ010016727.1:0-27849 GCA_018904815.1 Drosophila ogumai | reverse complement strand
TATTTATAAAAGTTTTGGGAAAAATCAAAACTAAAAAAACTAAATCTAAGTTGAAAATGCATTAAATTCGATTCCGAAAGTTTTGTCGTAGTTTTTCTACGGTTAATAAATCTGCATACTAAGTTTAAGGTAGTTTTCAATTTAATTTTTTTGTCCTTTTATTTTGGTTAATTCTTGGAAAAAAATCGAATTAAAAAAATACCATAACTAAGCCAAAAAAACATAACCCCTTATACAATTTTTAAAAATTAAAAAAAAAATTTCAACATGCCTAAAAAGACTCGCCTGTTGGTGCTGATTCAGCTGCCTTTCTTATTTGTTAAAATAAAATAATTTACAAAATAATCAACGAATTGCGAGCTGTGTTTGTCCAGCAATTTGAGGTTTCTATTTTTTATTGAACATTGATTAACAGTATAATAAAGTCAACTATAATTTATTCGTTTAAAAATAAAGCCAGTCTAATTTTATTTATTTATTTAGTAGAGCTATGTTAGATTTAATATTTATGAAACAGGAAACATCTAATCTCTCTCTCTCTGATCTTCTCCAGGTGGCTGCCCTGGGCCTAGTGCCGGATCGACACCTGGGCAAGTCGCTGCGCGAGATGCAGCCGCATCTGCTGAAGATGCGCGACAAGTACGGCCTGAATGTTTGCGGCGAGGGCGGCGAGTATGAGACCTTCACTTTAGACTGCCCGCTCTTCCGCCAGCGCATCGCTGTCGAGGACATTCAGACCATCATAAGCAGCGCCGATCCCATTTGTCCAGTGGGCTACATCAACTTTACCAAGCTGACGCTGCAGCCAAAGGAGGCCTCAGGATGCGGTGCAGCCAGTGTTGTTGTCGGCAGCGGTGGCGGTGGTAGTGGTGGTGGCGGCGATGTGGTATTCGTCAAACGTTCGCTCGACTACATCAGCGATCTCAATGAGTCCACGTACAGTGATCTCAGTGATCCGGATTTCAGTGAAACGGAACTGGAGCTAATCGAGAAGGAGACGCGGCTACGTGAATCGCTTAGCCAGAGTGAGCTTATTTCGCGCAGCAACTCCTTTGGCCGCCATTTGGCTGCCGCCGCCAGTACCACCACCGCCTCCTCCTCGCCCATACCCATTGTCACGAAGAGCGCCAGCGTCGACGAGCCCACAGCGGCGGCGGCGCCGCCAGTGCTGGGAGCACCCACAAGTTCCACATCCGCCTGTGCATCAATGCTGCTAACCACCGGCGATGGCGGCTCGCAGAGTGGCGGCCATCATCATGGTCTGGGCAGCAGCACCGCCGCCGTTTGCGGCTCGCTGTCGCTGGCCATCTCCTCGCTTGGGCTAAGCGCCACCAATACCTGCTGTCAACCGGGCACCACCACCGGAACGGGAGGAACAGGAGCCACACAGCCGCCCAGTCCGCTGACATACGAGCGGGAATTCCGTCCACTGGCCAACGTGGCCAAAGCGGCCATAAATGCCAAGGGCTGGATGTGGCTAGCAGGCATACAGGGTATCCATTAATGAGTCTCTAAAGCAGTCCTTATACATACACTTCAATCCCTGGCCAGGATCACACGGTTGTCTTTCGTTTCCCAAGGCCACTAGTCAACTAGTTTTTTAAAATCTTTATTTAACTTTAACTTTTGCTTTAAATTTCCATAAATCAAGACAAGTGACAACCGTGGTTATGAAATACTTTCCTTAACTCTTATTAATCCTTTGCCTTTGTGCCTCCACAGGTAGCGGCACCGAAGGCATGGAGCAGGGCATGCAGCTGGCCCTGGACACGCTGCGCGATCTCTGCCAGTCGAAGGGCTATGAGCTCCAGGATCTGTGCTACATCACCCTGTATGTACGCTCCATTGCCGAATATCCTGCCCTGAATCGGATCTACTTGCGCTCCTTTGACTTTCACAATCCGCCGACGCGCGTCTGTGTCGAGTGCCCGCTACCCGATGGGTGTCATGTGGTGATGGAGGCCATTGCCTATCGCCAGCCCGTGGCGGGCACGATATCCAGTGCCGAGGAGCGAGATCGTGAGGGCGAGGAGACGGCTGCGGCATTGCTAAATGGTCGCCGGAACACCATGCATGTCCAGGGTATATCGCACTGGGCGCCGGCCAATATAGGACCCTACAGCCAGTCCACCAGGGTGAGTCTCATATACATAGAAGAAGTGGAGAAAGAAAGCTACATAATCCCTCTGTTACCTTTTGGCAGATTGGCGACATTACCTACATTTCCGGGCAGATTGCCCTGGTGCCCGGCAGCATGACCATCATCGAGGGCGGCATTCGGCCGCAGTGCAAGCTTACCCTGCGCCACATCAGTCGCATTGCCAAGGCCATGAATGCCCATGGCCAGCTGAGGGATGTGGTCCATGGCATTTGCTTTGTTACCCATCCAGCTTTCATTGGAGAGGCGCGCCGGCAGTGGGAACGCCGCACGACCAATGCCATTATGGACTATATTGTGCTGCCGGCTCTGCCCCGCGAGGCTCTGGTCGAGTGGCAAGTGTGGGCCCACACCCACAACGATCGCTTCGACTGTAAGACAGAAAGAGAGGGAGATTTTTGGGTTTGCTATTAACTAATTTCCCTGCTTGACAGATGAGGAAACTGGCTGCTCGGTGGGCGACTATACCATTGCCATACGACGACGCTGGAACTATGAGAACAATTGCGCTGCCATCGTTTGCTATGTCTCCACCGGCCTGGCCTCGTCCACCACTCAGCTGACGCAGCTGAGCGATGACATCTTGGGCAATCACTGCCGCCTGGCGCAGTCCGTTAGCGCCGAGCATATGGACGAGATACTCACATATGTGGTGAATCGTCTGCTCAAGGATTATCCGCTGGCCAAGAAGCACCAGCAGCAGCAGCAGCAGGTGACAGAGGAGGCGGAAGCCTCTGGTGGCGGGGATCAACCACAACAACAACAGCCACTGCCGGCCATACACCTGAAGCTCTTCTATCAGGTGAATGCCGCTCCGGCCACGGATCTGCTGCTCCAGGCGCTAAACGACTTTCGGGTCAAGTGCCAGGAGACGGCGGCCATTGTCTATACGGTTCTGCCTGCCTGCAGTTTGCACAACTTCAGTACGTTCCTGTCCATTTGCGGGGTGAGGCACGAGTAGGAGGAGGAGCATCAGGAGATTACACAAACAAATTGCTGCCAGCGCACCAAGCAGAACCTTGAATATATATATATATATATACACACACCTCTACATATGTATATGTATATGTATATTTAGAAGAGTAATCTTGGGATAAGTTCCAGTTTTTTTTTATAAAATTCAAATTGCACAAAGATTGCTTTAAATATTATTAATTAATTAATTGTTTTTCTATTTAAAAAATGGAAAAATCAAAATGAAATTTATTATGAAATGTCCTGGATATTATCCTTAGGTTATTTCGTTTGAAAAACAATTATTACAATGTATAAATACATATATATATATTTTGTTAACTAGCAAAGAGATGCTGCACAGCATCCTGCCTATGCATTAGCACACTTTGTGTCGCAGTTTCGGACCAAAAATTAACTCAACACACACACACACAGCAACGGATCTATGTACGCAACTCAAGTGTTTCAGCATAAACTATGAAAACCACAACTAAAACTAAACAAATTCAATTTATATATATATATATGTATAAATATCCGTGTATATATATAAAAACGATGAAAGCAAAACCAATTTTTTGTGTAACTATATACTCTTATACAAAACTATTAACTATTAATCGTTTTTCGATGTGATTTTTCTTTATGCTCCAAATTTTTTACAACTATATATATACCATATATATGTATGTATATGTAAATCTCAGCGATTATTGTTCATTTTTTCACACAAAAAAGAAAAACACACATTTTGAGCTTTAAAAAAATTATTGTAAAACATGAAAAACCGAAAAAACGGGAGGGAAACTGTAGGGAAAATCCATTGAAAGGACACCCCAAAGCGTTCTTTGTTTTTATCGCCTCTTCTTTTAGATATTAAAATTAGAGAGATTATTCAAGTTGTGTGGTTACAACAACACCTGTCCATAGTTTTTCCTGCACAAAACACACACACACACAGACTTTGGTTGGATACTTTTTTAATGTAAAGTATAAATAGAGAGTAAAGCTAACAACAAATATCGAAGGGACGCTGAGCGGAGGAACGATACAAAAACAAACACAAGATTATTACATGCTATTATGTATTGTTATGAAAAAAAAAGAAAATTAATATATATATTGATATTGATATTGATTGAGTGTCATTATAAAAGTCGAGAAAACCAAAGAAAAACCAGCTACGTGTACGTTTTATTATTTTCGGATGGATGGGAGCTAGCAACACGTAGCTTTTCTGTTTGAAAACTCTATAAATATGCTTTATTTATAGCAGAAATAAATCTTATCGGGCTTCGAGCCTCTGATTTATGGAAATATGCAAGTGTTTGTTATCATTATCATTTCATTGTGGACTTCTGCGAAATGTCTGGAAAGTGCCCGATGTGCTGAATTCTGTTGTTTTTTTGCTAATTGAGATTATTGAAAGTTTTTCAATATAATTGTGAAATATTTTCCCAATTTCAAGCTGATAGATAATTTGCCATCATAATACATTCAATATTTCAAACTTTTGAAATTTGAGCAATTATTTTTAAAATTGAAAAAAATATGTTTAAATCGGTTTTTAAAACGGAAAAGGGAATTTTCTAGAATACACATAAAATGGTGAAAATGCTATTTAAAAATAATTTCATATCTTATTTTTTATAAAATTTCTGGAATCTTCCAGATAATTTAGAAAATGTTCCCAAGTTAGAAAAATGGAAATAAATGTTTAATATCCGAAGCTCTTATAAATATGAATATTTTAGGGTTTCTTTTATTTAAATATGAAAACACAGACATGCAATGTTAAATCTTAGAAAATGTTACATATTACATCCGGAAAACGGCTTTGAGTTATACCCAAACAATTGTTTACAAGCCAAAAACTATACAAAATTAATTATTCCAGCTTTGTCTCGAAATTACGCCCCCCGAAAAAAAATCGGTAAATTACAAGAGACAGCTGGAAGCATAACGGTGAATCCGGGCAGTACACGTCAGTGCTGCTTGCTTAAGACGTACGCATATTTGCATCAGACAAATACCAATTTCACCTTCTGCAGCCGCCAAACAAAAACAACAACAAAAAACTAAGTACTCATAAAATTGGTCAATGAAAATGTTTGGGTAAACAAACTCAACGGAAAAGAGCTTTTGCGAGAGCGGACGCTCTCACCAACTCGCTCTGACTCTCTCCAATTCGAACTTTCCAGTGGGCGGCACCACCAATGGGAGCCACTGCATCCACTGACGTGGTCGACACGTCAGTCGTCGACAGCATAAATAGCCGGCGCTGGGGAGAGCGAGAATCAGTTTCAAAACAAAATCGAAAAAGGAATAACACAGCACAGCACAAGAGAAACGCAACGCGACTTTAAATTCGTTCCAAATCCATACATATATATTCCAATAAGAAACGCTGTGACCGGAAAATAAACAAATAGTTAACTTAAACTTAAACTTAAACTTAATCCAAGCCAAAAAGACAACAAAGACTATATTACTCGACTAGGGATAGCAACCAAGTGACAACTAACTAAATAAGTGAATTTTTTTAATAGTTTTAGTTAGCAAATGTAAGTATACAATGGAACAGGAACTAACTAAAACTGTAAAGTGTGTGTGTGTGTGGTGTTTTACTAACTAAGAATTCTTTCCTTGACTAAGTAATATTATTGGTGACTAGTGTTCTTTTTTTTCAAGTTTCCATTATCTTTGGGTGTTATTTGAAAAGCCGTTACGCGTAAGTGCTTTCCAACACTGAGCACAGCCACTGACGTGTCTCTTTTCGGCCACAGAGTTGCATGCGAGTGTGTGTGAGCAGCCAACTGTGCCTGTGTGCGTGGGTAGAAAGCGCCGGCAAAAAAGTCAGAAAGTTTGGTCTGTCAGTTCCGTTAGTTCCGTTTGAAGCGTTAATCGAGGAAACTCGGAAAAATCTGTCAGCCGCAAAGTAAGTGTAGGTGAAAGAATACAAAACAAGAACAGCAGTAATTTACTGGAAAGTGCACTCCCCGACTGCAAAGGCAGAACATTATATTTGTGAGTAGCCAGAGAAAGAGGTGCACCCAGACAGAACGTGGGAGCAGGAGGGCCAAGAGTCGTCACACATACACTGCAACTTTACAGTCGCCATGTTGGCAAAAACCTAAAACTAAAAGAAAATATCGTTTGCACGTGTTTAAAAATAAGTAAAGCGTGCGAATTGGCAAATTGGAGACAACGGCAGCTGTGTGACGTGGTGGCCGTGCATAATTTTGAATACCGGTGACGCATAAATTAGCGTACCATAACGTTTATAACAAAGCGAACACGGTGTGAATGAACTCGCGTTTCCGCCACCTCCTCTCCCCGTATAGTTGCTAGGAGTTCTTGGCTGGCATTTGCCCTTTCTTTATTATTTGTTATATTGTAAATCTGCAGTTAATTCAGTCGAATTCAGTTTTTATGATGGCACAGCGCCTGCGCGTGCTGCTTCCTCTTCTTCACGAGTGTGCCGGTGTGCGTGTGTATGTGTGCGAGCGTGTGTTCAATCAGCTTGGTACACGTCATTCATATAGCAGATTTAAGCTCTTGGCTAAAAGTACACGTCAGTGGTAACCGAAAAAGATTACAAGCAGATAAACCTTGATATCGCGGGAGTTGGTGCGCGAGAGAGAGAGAGTTGTTGCCATAAACAGCTGTGCAAATTCCTTCTTCTGATTCTTTTTATGTTGGAACTTTCTCCAAGTGGCTGCGTGTGTGTGTGAAGAAGAAGCAGCAGTTTAAGAATTTCCTACAGACGGAACACAAAAAAAAAGAAAAACCCGTTTCTTTGCTCTCTTTCGCCGGCACTCTCTCCCTCTCTAGCGCTCTCCGTGTGCCAAGAAAGAACCAGAAAAAGGTTACACGTATACAAAACCCAGTGCTCTTTCTCTTTCTCTCGGCTGCGGCGGCAGCGGACGGCAGTAGAATTTGGAGGAGCGGTTACAGTTGCCGGGCAGTTAGCCAGACGTGTTTTTCAGTTGCTGAAAGATCTTGAGCCGAGCAAGTGGGCTCCTTGAATTAAAAGTTGAAGGTGAAGACCAAAGTGTGCTTGGCTGCCAAAGTGGCACGGCTAACGGTACCTGTTGATAGTTGACCAACGTCAGCAGTTTCTCTCCGAGAACGTGCCCGTTTGCCTGTGTGCGTGTGTGTTTGCATGTGGAAGAGCGGCAAAGAGAGCCAGAAACTGTGTGTTGACGTGTACAAAAGCCAAGCTTACACCTTAATTCCACGCTTAAAACATATTATATTAATAATTGTGTCTTTAATTGTACTTTCAGTTTTTTTTGAGACATCTTCAAGATGAGGTTATGCATATTACTGGCTGTCGTGGCCTTTGTGGGCCTCTCGCTGGGCGAGGAGAAGAAGGAGAAGGACAAGGAGCTGGGCACAGTGATTGGCATCGATCTGGGCACCACATACTCCTGGTACGTATAAATCCTGGCACCGAAAAACACCACCTCATCTGGCAGGGATTATAGGATCATAGTCTCCAAATTTGCTTTAATATGAGTCGAATTTTAAACTTTTACACGTATGCAAATGATGCGTATCAAAGTTTAAATCAAATTCAAGCTTAAGCTGTTCATTCATTATTTTCTTTTAAATATGCAAGTTTTTGTTTATTCGGTAATCAGTTATGCAAAGATCTTTAAGAAATTTAATTGGTTTTATTTAAGATTTATTTCTTGATTTAGTCTTTTACGAATTCTCGACTCATAAGTGGTAGCAAGGCTTAAAAGCAATAACAACGGCAAGTAAAACTTGTAGTTAAACTCAATTTTCCATAAATCCGATGCCAAATAGTAACCAAAAGCCATTTCTATAGTTTCCAAAGGTTTAATAGATTTCGCGTTACTAATTTTTCTTAATTTCCCTTCTGCAGCGTTGGCGTTTACAAGAACGGACGCGTTGAGATCATTGCCAACGATCAGGGCAACCGCATCACACCTTCCTACGTGGCCTTCACCGCTGACGGTGAGCGTCTCATCGGAGATGCCGCCAAGAACCAGCTGACCACCAATCCGGAGAACACGGTCTTCGATGCCAAGCGTCTGATTGGCCGCGAATGGTCCGACACGAATGTGCAGCACGACATCAAGTTCTTCCCCTTCAAGGTTGTCGAGAAGAACTCGAAGCCCCACATTAGCGTGGATACATCGCAGGGCGCCAAGGTCTTTGCCCCCGAGGAGATCTCCGCCATGGTTCTCGGCAAGATGAAGGAGACCGCTGAGGCCTATCTGGGCAAGAAGGTTACCCATGCTGTTGTCACTGTACCGGCCTACTTCAACGATGCCCAGCGTCAGGCGACCAAGGATGCCGGTGTCATTGCTGGTCTCCATGTGATGCGCATCATCAACGAACCGACTGCTGCGGCTATTGCCTACGGTCTGGACAAGAAGGAGGGCGAGAAGAATGTGCTGGTGTTCGATCTGGGTGGCGGTACCTTCGATGTCTCCCTGCTGACCATTGATAACGGTGTGTTCGAGGTGGTGGCCACCAACGGTGATACCCATTTGGGCGGTGAGGACTTCGATCAGCGTGTGATGGATCACTTCATTAAGCTGTACAAGAAGAAGAAGGGCAAGGATATCCGCAAGGACAACCGTGCTGTCCAGAAGCTGCGTCGCGAAGTTGAGAAGGCTAAGCGCGCTCTCTCCGGCTCCCATCAGGTGCGCATCGAAATTGAGTCCTTCTTCGAGGGCGACGACTTCTCCGAGACCCTGACCCGCGCCAAGTTCGAGGAGCTGAACCTGGATCTCTTCCGTTCGACCCTGAAGCCGGTGCAGAAGGTGCTGGAGGATGCTGACATGAACAAGAAGGATGTGCACGAGATTGTGCTGGTTGGTGGCTCTACCCGTATCCCCAAGGTGCAGCAGCTGGTCAAGGACTTCTTTGGCGGCAAGGAACCCTCCCGAGGCATCAATCCCGATGAGGCTGTCGCCTACGGTGCTGCCGTCCAGGCTGGTGTACTCTCTGGCGAACAGGACACGGACGCCATTGTCCTCCTCGACGTTAACCCATTGACCATGGGCATTGAGACCGTCGGCGGTGTGATGACCAAGCTGATTCCCCGCAACACTGTCATTCCCACAAAGAAGTCGCAGGTGTTCTCCACCGCTTCCGACAACCAGCACACGGTGACAATTCAGGTGTACGAGGGCGAGCGTCCCATGACCAAGGACAACCATCTGCTGGGCAAATTCGATCTGACCGGCATCCCACCAGCACCCCGCGGCATTCCCCAGATTGAGGTATCGTTCGAGATCGACGCCAACGGCATCCTGCAGGTCAGTGCCGAGGACAAGGGTACCGGCAACAAGGAGAAGATTGTGATTACCAACGACCAGAACCGTCTGACGCCCGAGGATATTGATCGCATGATCCGCGATGCCGAGAAGTTCGCCGACGAGGACAAGAAGCTGAAGGAGCGCGTCGAGTCGCGCAACGAGCTGGAGTCGTACGCCTACAGCCTGAAGAACCAAATTGGAGACAAGGACAAGCTGGGAGCCAAGCTCAGTGACGACGAGAAGACCAAGCTGGAGTCCGCCATCGATGAGTCTATCAAGTGGCTGGAGCAGAACCCTGATGCCGATCCTGAGGAGTACAAGAAGCAGAAGAAGGATCTCGAGGCGATCGTCCAGCCGGTGATCGCTAAGCTCTACCAGGCCACCGGTGGTGCTCCACCACCAGAGGGCGGTGCCTCTGAGGACGATCTCAAGGACGAGCTGTAAGAAGAAGCCCATCTCTCTGCCCCCACAGAATCCATTGAAGAGATCCAGATAGTGTTGGAAAAATTCAGACTGATAAAAACAATTATAAACTTAATTGCAACAGCAGCCACAACATCAACAACAATAACAAAAGCAGCAACAATAAAAAGAGCAACAACTAGCAGCAAAAAAGGATAATACTACTACACACAGAGAAACACATCCTCAAACAAAGAGAAACAAAACAAAACCTTTTTTTATGACCTTTTTTTTTCTACGATTTAATTGAAAATTCTTTTCCTTTTCTCTCTGTGCAAATCACTCGCATTCCGCCCCCCACGTCCACTCCCGTTAGCTGCCTAATTATGTAAAACTGTAAATTTTTTTTATATACATATATATACATACATACACACACACTTGCGACTGTAATTTGTAAACTGCAATCTGCAATCCCCCCAGAGGAGAGTTAGTGAGAGCAACCGAAGCAGAGAGGAGAAGAGAAGTCACAAATCAATAGGTTTAGCCTACGGATATGTAAACACAAGCACATCCACACAGACAAATGTTATATGTATAAGCGTGTGAAAGCGAGCGAGCGTGTGAGCTGCGGGGCATGCGGAGTATATGAAAATAACTGAATATGAGAATGCAAGGACTGCAAGAGTGCAGATAAGGAGGAAAAGAGATAGACCACAAACACACAAGAAACCACTAAAGCAGCTATGGCAACAACATCAGCTGACAGCGGCTTAATAAAAGGATCCTTCGATTTTACGAAGGATTTTCTAATTTATTTAAAAATAAAATAAACAAACTAAAAAAAATTGAAAAAAAAAACAATGTGTTCTTTAATAGCAAAAGGAAATAAGTGGCTCATCCAACTTAAATAGTACTTACCATTTTCCAGGAAAGTATGCTAAGATTAAAAGGGTACCGAATTTCCTTTTCATTTTCAGTAAATAAACACTTAAGTTAGTTTTTCATCGTTTTTTTTTTTTATTGTTTTCACAATTTTCTTCTCTTCGTCTCGAAATTCATCATCATTTCCTTGCGCATCGTCATCATCATCAACCTTTTAGCTGTTTGCTATATAATTCCTGCGATAACGGTATTATCTTCACACGCCAACTGCTTTCTCAGTTTTTAATCTTAATTATTCTTAAATACATTAAAAAAATACATAAAATATTTTGTTGGTTTTTGTTGTTGTTGGTTTCAGTTTTTTTCTGTTTGTTTTCCTCTGCACTAAATATTCCATCAGTCCTGCTCTCGTCTTCTCATCCAAGATCTCGAAAAGCCACAAAATCGACAGGAATTTTCGATTTTGTCACATTTTAAAAAAGACTCAAATTTCGATTTGGAGAACAGGACTGCCGTGTATGTATGTGTGTACAATATATAAATAAGCTAACGGTATATTGTTTATATGTTATGTATATGTATTTCTATATAAGTTATGCACTCTCAGATTTCGCAAAATTTCAGAACCATTCGAATTTCGAATTTTCGGTTCACGCTCAGTTATTCTTCTTCTATTTTTGTTGTTTTTGTATTTTGTTGTGTGTTTTTGTTGTTGGTTATCTGCTTTCGATAATTTCCAAAATTGTTGAATTCGTAACGCTTTAGAAGAAGAAGCAGGGAGACAAGTATAGGTAATTACAGGATGGGGGATTTGGATTCGAATTCGGTTAGACAAGAAGAAGAAGGTGGGTTTCCGGCCACTTGACTAAATATTTTAAAGACTATAGTTCTAGACTCTGGTTATAGCCGTTTTTCACTTACTAAATAAAATGCAAAGAATTGAGTTTAATGCTCTTGATCTTGAACCTAGCCGAGATAAGCTTTCAAAAAGCCAATGACGGCGTATCCTTTTCAAATTTTCTGTGTTCAGTTTTAAAATCATTTAATGAATACTATGTCAACAAAAAATTTTTTAATATATGCTAGAAATACAAATTTAAAGAGGCAGCTCCTTTGATTCACAATCAAGTTGGCAGCACCGATGCACCTTAACCTTGGGATGGGCAGCTTTCGATTACAAGTCCAATTTAAAAAACACAAAATTTGAAAAAGACCTGGCCTTGAGAGGCTTTTTGGGAAGTATACCCCGTTAATATTCTTATGTTTTGTTTCAAATAAGGAGCTGACTGTACGTGTGTAAGTTGTGTGTTTTTGTCGTCTGTATCATCTTTATATTCGGTTTTCGATCCAGCGTTGTTGATTTTGATGTTGGTCCTTTCCTGGCTACTATGGGGGTTTTTTTTTTTCGTTAGCATATTATTTTTTGCTCGGCATCCACAATTCTCCTCAGTGTATGGCCTGAATGTGTGTGTGTGTTTGTTTGCATGTTTCTGTGTATCAGCTGCTGGGGCTGCACTGCTTGGCTGCACTGCTTGCGCTTAAAGGCGCTTTGGAATCGTATCGACGGCATTATTCTCAGGCTCTTCGTCCTTTGGGGGCTGACCACGTTGCTGCACGGATCAGCGAATCGGCAAATCATTATCGGATCGTGATTTTACAAGAAGTATATATAATAGAACACACATGGCACAAAACGGAAGAGGAGAGAAAGTAGAAAAAAGAAAGCGGAAGAGAAAGAAGAAACACACACATCAATATCAATCAATCAATCAATTGCAGGTATGTAAATGTGTGTTCCTATTATTACATTTCAATTTAAGTTGGCGAAATTTCACAGGTATATTTAGTTAATTTAATTTTGTGTCAAATTCATTGCAAAAATCCGCCAAAATATATTTTGAAATGGAATATTGGAACTGGTGGGTGTGGTTTATTTTGACTTTTTTGTTACATGATGTTGATCTGACCCATTGAGTTGGTAAAACGAAAACAATAAAAGAAAAAAAAAAATTCAGGAAGCCGATGTTTTTATACCCTTACAGTTTGCAATCTAAAATTGATTACAACTAAGCTAAAAATGCATTAATTTTCATTCGGAAAGCAGTTCTAAGTGTATTTTTAAAAAGTAAATAAATCTGCATCTGCATAAAAAAATTTGAATTTTTAAAAATTGTTGAAAATTTGAACGATGTAACCCCTTCTCAAATTTTGCAAAAAATGGCTAGATTTTTTTTTCCCAAAGTCATGCCTAAAGCGATTCGGCTGTTGATGCTGATCAAAAATATATGATAAGATGGAGTCGGAAATGACTCCTTCACTGATAAGCTAGCTTCTAACTGAAATGAAAATACCTTGCAAGGGTATAAAAACGCTCGGGGCATAAATAATATTTATGAAAGAAAGATAGAGAGATGGATGATCAGGTGAAAGATCAAGTAAAACCGAAAATGATATGATGATATGGATGTCCTTTTTTCAGTCTCTCATTAAGTTCAAACTCGGAGCAAACTTCTCTAGTGTCTAGTGTCTCTGCGTTTGCCAATAAATCTATATGTAAGTACATCTCACTCGTGTCTTGAACAATTATTTTCATAGAATTCAAATCGCTCCTCTCGATATTTGATATAAAACACAAGACATGGCATTCAATTTAAAAATTTACAGAAATGTTAAGGCGTAATGCATGTAAATTTATAAAACTCGATTCTAATCTGTAGAGTTTCAGCAAGGACTGTGAGTGGTGCCAGCGTGGTTATCACATTATTGTGTTGAAAATGCAAGCAGTGCAAAGAGTGTGAGAATTGCTCATTTTCTTGAAGGATCCTTTATACACATTTTCGTAAAAGTAAATTAAAACAAATAAGAATATTTAAAAAATATTTTTAAAGATTTATTTTTACGTCCTTCAAGAAAATGCCGGATGTCTGTACATGAGTTGTGAGCATGTGCGTGTTTTAGGCCCAGTTATAAGTTAATAATAAAAGTAAACCAATAATGTACAAGATTTAGCATATTTATTTGTAGATAGTTTATTATGGATTTCGTTTTACATTCGCAGCCAAGCGGGGAAATATACATATATATAAATTTATATATATATATATAAATGTGGGGAATATAAAATAAATCAAGGACCAGGCGGGGTGCTGCAGCAGGCAGCTTTGGTCGCTGCCAGGTATATGTAGTGCATCGTCGTTGTGAATCTATTCGGGATGATGGATCAAGAGATATATAAGTATCGCTTAACAGTGCAACTTCTCTCTACTTTGAACTCTCCAAAGTAAGTCCTGCAAGTATCTAAACCTGCTCCTTATAATCTGTGGAACCACAATTTATAAATGATATCCGTTTTTCTAAAAACAAAACACTCCAATCTCCATAACAATTCTTACAAAAATATATTTGAACTCTCCTGTGGTAACACTTAAAAAATATCCGAAAAATTCCAATGTTAAATCTTCGCTTGGTGTGAAAAAAATATATTTTACGAACAACGCTTAGTAATCAAAACTGGTTCATTCGGTTAAAGTAGTTTGTGACTGGAGAAAAAGGACGAGATCACTCGGCTTCGGCCTCGGGATCAGGACGACTTAGGATCTCCTGACAGAGTGCAATGTAGTCCTGGATTCGGTGCAAATCATATATGTGTATGGCATATAAAAAAATTTAATCAGAAGTTAAAAAAAAAAACACGTTATACATGGAACACGGAACACAGCGGTTGATCGGGGCACAGATCGGAAGCGGAATACGCTTATCATGTATAACAAATACGGTCACATTCAAGTCAAAACCGATCTGTGTGAATATCCTGTTGTCAAAATCCTACATCCTATATTATTAACCTGATCTTTCTGTTTCGCCAAGTTCTAGATCTATTTCAAACCGGTCATTCTGGGCTATTCCCTCAACCCAATTCTGGGACAGAAACCTTTATCCTTTAATATTATTTAGCTGTAAGGGAATAGGGATTGTGTTCTATAATGACATTTAATGTTGGGTCTGGGCTCTAATTGAAAATGATACACTGCGTTTTGTATTAAATATCAGTTTCGTTTTTATTTTAGTTATTGTTATTATTACTCATTGTTCTCCTTTATTTTCATTTCGCTTTCGTTTCATTACTTCATTTCTTATTTTCTTTTCTTTGTTTTATTTCTCTTTTTTTTTTCTCATCATTTATGTATTAAATGTAAACAGTTTTCTGCACACTCTCAGATTAACTTATCAACGGTCCTCGGCCTTCTCTATCGATCTCTATATAGATTTCCATATATATATATATTTATACTTTATTTCTAATTTTCTTAAAAAAACTTTACTTCTCGTTTTATTGTTTGTGTTTTTTGTTTTTGTTTTTAACTTTGCGTTCACCTAATCACGCAAATGTTCAAAGTGATCTTAAAAAACAAAAACATAATTTAATATAAAAAAAATTAAAAAACAAATGAATTCGTTTTTTTGGCAGAGGAAATGCAAATCTACAATTCTATTACAATTCTTACTTTTAAAATTAGCAATAAAAAAAAGCAAAAGACAATTCGGGAATTCATTAGAATTGAAAACAGGGATTGGGAATTGAACCCTTAAAAAACTAAGCTACACCGATTAATGCCGCTACAATTTGGAATCGAACTCCGGAACACAACAAAGCCACAGCTATTGTATTTGTAACATCATTTTTATGCTGAACACACTCACACAAGTCTGCAATTTATAATTAAATGCTGGCGCTCTTTGCTTCTTTCGTTTATTTAGTTTCGTACAGTGTGTGCTGGCAAACTATCGACGGTACTGTCGAGGATACCGAATTTTTCGCTTTCTATCGATAGTTCCCAGCTCTAGGGGGAAAAGGGATCGCATCCAGCTTTTAGCTTTCACTTTTCGCCCCCCGATTCTACCCCATTTCATTTATGCTCATGAATGTGTTGGTGTGTGTGTAGGTTTGGGGGTTTTGGTGTCTGTATTTTGGGTGTTTGTTCACTTCATTTTTCGCTCGTTTGCCTCGCTGCTTCGCATGGTTCGTCTTCTTCTTGTTCCTCCACCGCTTTCTTCAGCTGCTCCTTCTGTGTGGGAGTCGGCATCGGAAGGCCGACTATGTGTGCGTGTATGGGTGTATGGGAATAGAGTGGATGATTAAGTGGACTGTATGTGGATGTTGTTTTCGGTTTTATTGAATCGCTATTGATTTCGGTGTCTTCATCAGGATATCTTGGCTATTGGCTTAAACTTCTCCATCTGCTTGCTCTGTTGCGTTCGTAGGCTTTTGGTTTGGCTGGTATGGGGGTTTAAACAGGATTTGTTTCATTAATAGCACTATCGTTTACATATGTAAATGCTGATGATCGTTATTTGCTTTATTTTTTGGAAGTACTACGTTGCTTATATCGTTGTTTTCTCTACGTTTAATTACTTTCTGCTCCTCATCATATGCTACCACTCATTCTCTCTCGCTATCTATCTATCTTTTAATTTCACACACACACAGTCCCTCTTCTCCGTTCTCTTTGTCTCTGTCTAATTCGAGTCTCTTTTGTTTGTTTATCAATTTTTGGTCAAGTGTTGCACTGCCAGTGTTGTACAATTTCACAAACAAACAAAAACATAATAGACATCAAAGGCGACAAAACGAGCAAATATACTTATGTATATGGTGTTTAAACACAAGGGTTAATTGACTAAAGCAAATAATATATATATTATATATAATATATACGTGTGTGTGTGTGTGTCTGTATATAAGGGTTAGCGGTCGTCACTAATATTAAAAGCTAACATAATTATCGAATGTTTGCTCACACATATTTATATATATCTTAAAAAAATTGCAAGTGTACAAAATAATATTACAAAAAAAAAAAAACAAAAGGAATAAAAAATTAAAATCGCATTTCACATGAGCTATAAATGTATGAATGTTGTGTTTGTGTGTGTGTGTAAGTGTTGTGTGGGTGTAACTCAAGAAGGATCTTCTTCTCGCTTTCTTCTGTAATACATTTTCTACAATTCGTCACATTCATCTTCTTCTTTACTGTGGGCTTTCTCTTTTGAATTCGTTTTGCTTTTGTGTATAATATAAACGCAGTTTGGTTTTGTTTTTTTTGTTTTTTTTTTTAGTTTTTATATTTGTAAAAATGATTCTTTGCTCCTGGCGCTCAAAAACCTCAATACAGTTGTCTCTCTCTCCGTCTCTTTCTCTGCTCTTCTCTGTCTCTCAGTGTGTGTTGCTGTGTGTTGCTGTTGTTGTTGGTTGTGGTAATTGTTGTGTGTTGTTGCTGTCTATTGGTCTTGCCGTTGTAAACTATATCCGTATTTTATGTGTTTTTTTTCAATAATTTTTTTTTAAGTATTTGTTTGTGCATGAAAATGTAATGGATTGTTGGTTGTTGTTGTTGTGTTCGTGTATATGTGTGTTGTTGTGTTTGTTTTGTTTTTTAATTGAATTAGTTTTTCTACACAAAATGTCAAGAAATCGATCATAAAGGATCGAAGGGATATTATAGTTATTCGAAGAAACAGAGACACGATTTCGGATTTCATATCATTATCGTTTTCAGGTTCAGGTTGAGGTTCAGGTGGTTGTCGATCGGATTTATATGGATGTTTCGATTTGATATTTTGGTTTGTGGTGGTTTTTTTTTTGTATGTGTGGGGAGAGAAAACAAATAAAAAAAAGATATAATATATATATTATGCTTGGTTGAATGATATTAAGTGGCGTTTGATTTTTTAGTCAATATATTGAGAAAGTAGTACAGAAACAGAAACGGAAACAGAAAAAAAGGATGAGAGCAAGTGAGTGGTGGTAGTGATGGAATGGATTATAGGTTTCGGAAAGGATCAAGATAATAAATAAATGAAAAGGCCAGAAAAAGACAATAAACTAGTTAATAATGGGTTTTAAATTTACCGCTCGCAGTGGCATTTTGAAATTGGCTGCTGCCTGCAGCTGAATTTGATAAGCTAGGCTGTGTATTTTAAAGCCATAGAGCCTTTTGTTGTATCCGATGATTGGCGTTGTCGTTGAATAGATTTCGTCGTACATAAAAAATACACAAGATCATATAAGTAAAAGTAATTAGGTCTTGGTGCTAATTTCAGGACAAACCTTGGAACAAACTGATTAGTAGGACGCTTGGGACGATACTCGGGATGCACCATAAAGAGCATGTGTGGAAATCCAGTGCCAAAATAGGCGCCATCGGTATGATGATGGCGCGACGATTTTGGTGTGTACACATCAATGCACTTGGGGCAATAGGTTTTCACCATTGCCTCGCCGGGGATGTCCGACAGACCTGCAAGAAAATCGATCAGTCAGCAAGACGAATACACAACATGGAGGATATCACAGGTAGGTCATATTAAAGGTTCTTAGAAATAGGAATATTATATCGGATTTAAGGTATACAGATATATCGGTTATCACTAACCATAAAAGCAAAACTGAGTAAGGAGTCGGTTTTAAATTCGATGAAACTGCACTTGTAGCTCTAATTTCTGTCTGGCTTTATAGAAATGTAATCATATTTCAACGAATCAACTCGTAGCTGCTCTTTCTTTTCATAAATATTTCAATAAGAAGGCGCCCCAATATATCTAATTTCCCTTATGCTCCCACAATTCAGAGCAATAGAAGAAAAATAAACAAAGAAATGTATACTTGTTTGCAAAGCTCTGATTGAGTCACACTTATAAACATGAATTGTGGCGCGTCTTTATATCAATTTGCTTGGGAAATAAACAAAACAAAAGCAAAGGTATTGACCTTAAAGTTCCGACTAAAATTATAAAGGAAATGGAAGGGAGATTTGGGGGTAAAGGATCAATGGCTTAATGGTTTGTCACACGCACCCAAGGGCAACATGGGCTGACTTTCGCAGTAGACGCGTGGGCAGTGCCCAAAATCGCCAGTTTGATATTTCTCGATCATTTGAGCGATGCCGCGATTTGTTAGTATATATCTAGCGTGTATGAGGCCATAGAGCATCTCGGCGGCCTGCTCCGTCATATCGGACTGCAATGGATTGTCCTCGAGCTCGTCCTCTGTGCGCAAACCAAAAAAAAATATATAGAAAATTAATTTAAGACAATTTTAGGAGGCGTCTTCAGCGCTCACCCGGTTCCAGATCCAAGATCATGTCCAAGGCCTGACGATAGTTGGGCACCTGCTCATTTAAACCAGTTAAATTGAATTTATCTTGTATGTAGTCCTCGTCCACCTGTAAAATGCAAATAATACAAAATTAGCAATTGTCAAAAAATAGGTTAAAAAAGGAAAAGATAAACTAGGAACTAATTATGTAGTATTTAATAGAAAAGTTGCTCTATAGGGTATTTATGGATTGTGTATAGTGTTTATCGAGTATCCACCAGAAAGTTAATACCCTGATTACAATTTTAATACAGTTTCCAAGATTTAAAAAATTTTTAAAGGTTTTTGCCCAACTTTTTCCCAAAAACAATATCTCAAAAAGCTTTCTAAGATAACCAATGCAAAAATATTTAAAAATTCATCTAGGATCGTCAAGGATTGAGTGGAATTCTGGAAGTGAAATTCTGAAAACCTAAACCGTAAGTTATGGCATAAAGTGTGGCCATTTTGGCAAAAGTTAAAATTGAATGTTGCCAATTTTTTTGGATTGAAAGTAATTTCCTGTTGTTGTAATAATACTATCTTTTGCTTGGCTAAAGTGTGTGTGTGTGTCTGTGTACAGTTGGACACTCAATTGCCCCACCTTGCGGCACAAACACACATACACATTGATGGGCGCGCAGCAGCTCAGGGCTGCACTTTGCAATTGTTGCACTTTTGCAGCGTGAATGGCGCGCGCTTAGATAACAAATATAGATATTTGTTAGTCGGTAAAGGGAAGCGGGGACTACCAAACTAAAGCTAGGAAAACAAAACTCACCTCGCAGAAGAACTCATTGCCACGAAGCCCACAGAACCAGGTCACCCACGATACTTCCTCGGAGCTGCTCATTTTGCTGGAAAATCAGAGTAGGAAATCGTAATGAATATTTCAGACGATACAGCAGCTTAATATTCGGACAAATTGTCCTGCACACACACACGCACGCACACATTTACACATCTATATGCACGCACACAGAGCGGCACGCTCACGCATTCGCACACAGACACGCCAGCACACGCACTATTACATACATTAGGGGGATTATTTTGCGTAATTTGGCCTGGCGAGCGGAATTTATTATCGAAATACCATGGAACGCAAACTTAACGAAATCAAACGAATATCGAAACTTTTGCCTTCACGCGTTTTCTTTTGTTTCTTTTCTTTTTTGTTAGGCTGCTCTTCCTTTGATTCGGTTTTTTCGTTTCTTCTCCGCTTCTTGTTGCTTGCTCGTCGCTATTCCGCCACACCACACACACTCCACACTATTTCACCGCTTGCAGTTCGCCGTTTGCTAGTTGCGCTTTTTATTTTTCACGTTGGAGTGAATTTGTTTTTTTTTTTTTAAGTCTTCAGTTACTCGTTTCGGAAATGAATGTGGGGAAATTAACTTTTACATTCGTATTTTGACAAGCTCTCATACAAAATGTGCCGAGCAGTAGCAAGAAGAAGCAGCACAGTGTGGAAATTAAGAAAAAAAAAGAGACACATATACAGGCCCACCATACACACGCACACACTCGTCGCACACACAGGGCCACTCAACACAGACGCAAGCACACAGACACGAGGAGGAACTGCGTTTTTCGGTGGATTTGCCGTCGCGGCAGCGCTCCAAAGGCTTGCACTCACCTAAATTGTTATTAATTACGCGAATTTATTAGCGTTTGCAATGCAGCAGAACCGGTAAAGGCAAATATTGTAGCGAAGACGAGGTACCAGGTATGCAATCGCGCTTATCGATAAGCGCTGCCTGCGCTGGTGTGCGGTGTGGTCTATCGCTCGCTGGCCATCCCCAATAAATATCGCACGATATATCGCATGCAAGTTTTGCAACACTGCTCTTGGCCAAATTTATCTGGTTGGATTTATTTTATTCCGCCATTTCATAGGTTTTTCACATTTCATAACACTTGGCCCAAGTCGTCAGCTGTTTTGCTTTGCCAAATGTTTAAATATTTAGTTTAATAATTAATCTTGTTATTTTAGTTAATTGTTATTGTATACAATATTACTCGTCCTTTTTTTATGACCATTTTGGTGTAACTTTTGGTTAACATCTAGTGTGGCCGTACTTGCCTTGTCAGCAGCCACATTATTTTGGAGTTATCGAAAGTTGGCGGGCTGTTAAATTTAAAAATTCAAATCGCTGGAGCTTACAACTTTTTGATAAGCCAATAGTTAAAGTTCATAAAACATTTTTCCAATGAATAAGAGTTAAGAGATATAGTATTTTACGTTTTATTAATATAGAAATAAGTACAATTTAGAAATACATCCTGATTAAGATCTTTGTTGTCTGATAAAGGTAAATAGAAATGTTTTTACATACTTTTCAATATATACTTTATGATTTTTGCTGATACTCTACTGTCCCAGCTTGTTGACCAGCTTAAATATTTCCCTACCGTTCTGGCGACCGTTCACCACGTAGGCCAACGGATCGTCCTGGCTCGACTCCATCAGATTGTCGCACGATCCTTGGCCAATGTCGAACATGAAGGACTTGTCGATGTCCTGCGGCAGCTTGCCGCGCAAAAAGCTAATCTCGTTGTCGGCCAGCGACGTTTTTCGGGCCAAAAGCAAAGCGGACAGGTAGCGCGGATGCTTCTTTTTTTCGGCGCAGTGCATCACCAGGCCCCAGGTGTCATAGTCTGTGTCCAGCACGTATGTGTTGTAAACGCCCTCATCTGGTGGGATATTTATTTAAATATATATTTACTGTATTTATATTTGTGCGCCTTAAAGCAGGCAATGAAATATTTTGAGTCCCCCAGCTTAAATGAATCCTTTCTTAGGAGATAATGCTTTCTTAAGAGAATCACTCACATATATCCTCGGTGTGTTGCCAGTGACCCGGCTCCTCGAACTTGGGTATCATCCAGGTGATGTTGCCTACCAGCTTCTCGCGCAGCGGATCCTCCGCAAAGATGTAGCTGAAATTCATGGTTATCTGGTGGGAATTTAATTACTATAAACCGATATTTGTTGGCGGGGCAGTGTGATAGACTACCTACATGCTGATCCTCCTTGGAAAAGGAGAAGTGACTGCGCATACAGGCATATTCCGGCAGTTCCTCTGTGGAGGCATAGTACTGGACCACATGCCAGCAACCCATCATGCGTTCCAGATCAAAGTTCTTAATGGCGCCTACCTGTGAAGAATCCAATTCTTAGATTATCGGGGGGGCTACAGATATCCCAAGGAAGATAAATATTATACTTTGAGACAAAACTAAAGTGAAAATAATAATTTCAAGTTCTCAAGTTTGCAAATTATGAAGTTTAGAAAGAAATAACCCATTAAAATGAAGAGTACCTAAAGGTTAAATTATGTTTTAAAGGTCAAGGCTGCTAAACTAAATAAACATTTGGCCCACAAAAGCGTTTTCGGCTTAGTTTCAGTTATTTACATTGTGTTTACCTTGGCGACCGCAAAACAAACTTGGCAGGGAGAAAGAGGCAGGAGGAGACACAGACGAGAGGAAAGAAAAAAGGAGAGAAAAAGAAAGAGAATCGGCGGCAGACGACGAAAGCCGTTAGCGCTGTCACTGTGATTGACTACTGACAGTTCATTGAGGAGTCGCTGTCGGAGTCGGAGTCGCTATTTCTATCTCTCTCGCCGTGGCTATAGCCATCTCTTTTGCCGTCTCCACTGGAAGTTGCAAGACGACTTGCAGACGGAGACGTAGACGGAGCAGACGCGAAATGCAGACGCAAGTCAGCCTCTGATTGATGCGCCTCAAAAGCGCAATGCTTGCCCCCCTTTCCACTCCTCTTCTTGCCACCTCCTAGGTGCTCTCTCCACTCTCCACTCTCTTCTGGCCGCCTGTCTTTCTTCGTCTCCGGCTATGTGCGTGCCTTTTGTCTATTCTTGTTGATTGTTTTCTGGCTTTTGGCTCGCTTTTCGGTGGTATTTGTATTTGTGGGCTAGGTGCACCTGCAACGGAGTGCAATTGTCGCCGCCAAACGGTGAAGAAGGGGCTGAAGAATTGCTGTTGAAAAAGAGAGGGACAAAGCAGGAGTAGAGACGAAGAGTGGAGGGGTGTAAACTTCATGCAGACGACGTCTGAGCCACTTAGAAAGTGTGATTGATTTTGGCAACGGTGTGAGCCCATTTCTACTGCCTTACTCTTTCTGCGCCTCGCTTTTATGTCCCATTCATTCTTCCAGCTAGAGATGGAACGTGCCCGCCGACCGTTGGAAGGTGAAGCAGTGCAAGTGAGCACTTAACCCCGACCATGGGATACCCAGTAAGTAGGTTACGATCAATTTGATAAAAACACTTGGGAATTACAACATAATTGTGGTTAAAGTGGTTACTAAGATTTCAAGGGCATATTTGGATTCTAAAAATCGGTTTTGTGAGCAAAAATAAAAGAATACAATAAATATAATAAAATATATTAGGTAGAAATGGTACCTCTAGAATTCTAAGATCACAAAGTAATGTTTTTCCGGGTTTTTAAATATTTAAACATATTCAAATAACACTCTCTTTTTTTTCAAAAAACCATATATGTAGGGTCTGCTACCCAGTACCCCTTGCGGTATGATGGGTTAATGATAAGCAGACTGACTTTAACTGCATGGGGCGATTTTACGAGAGAGACATCGTAAGTCAATCTGAAATATAGCCATGACCATAGACCTGGCATAGACATCGGTTTTATAGTCGGTGTCATTGCTAGTGTCTGTGATATATGCAAGTGACCGTGTGCCCGGCATATTGATGAGCCCCCAGCTCATTGGGTTGGGGATGGGGATAGATGGATGCTTAAGCTTTACTCCGGCGGCTGTGCTCAGAATGAAATCGAACTGAACTGTGGCCAAGAAGAAAGTGATCCAGTTAGAAGAGGCCAGGCCAGGCCAGGCCAGGAACGTGACCAGGGACGGGAGCCTGAGCTGTCCATCTAACTGCACCTGCACCCATATGTTATGTCAATAAGAAATCTTTCCATTTGTTCTCGGTGGCCCCGATAATGCCCAGAAATGTAGATTTCTTACAAAATCATTACCTCAAAGTAAGATCTAACAGATATTTCAACTCTTATAGGTGAAACTCACCTGGGGACACCGATTCCTTGGTCTGGAGCGCCTCCTGGTCTCATGGGCATTGCTGTTCTGACTCGTATACAGTGAGGCCTCCACCGTCCAAAGGAGTTCAAGGAGCAAAAGTCCGGAGAGCAGGATCACCAGAAGCGATCCATTGCTGCCCATGATCGAGATCGGTGGTGTTTCTAATAGGTTTTACCGGGTCTGTGCTGGGATATACTTGAGGTATTACTGGAGAATTGCTGGAAATACTATCG
Organism: Drosophila ogumai; assembly: GCA_018904815.1. NCBI lineage: Eukaryota > Metazoa > Arthropoda > Insecta > Diptera > Drosophilidae > Drosophila > Drosophila ogumai. The sequence goes on along the minus strand of JAEIIJ010016727.1, from coordinate 3,692 downwards.
GGGGGTATTTTTTTTTTAAAGCACTATCTGGGATAATATATTCCCTACTTAGTTGGACTTCCGGCGTTTTGAGTCGAGCGATCGCCGCACTGTTTACGATGGCACTGCGCCATCTCATCTTGGCGACTAATATATATGTTTATATATAAATATGTATATAATAGCATCACTTCGGATCGTAGCGGAACGAACTCGGGGACTCGGATTCGGATTCGGATTCGGATTTTGGATTCGGATGCCTTTGCGGATAAGAAGGCGCCTGCTTATTGCCACAGCACAGAGTTCTTCTATGGAGAATAGCACTCATTATCGGGGAGCTGGAAATATGAAATACGAAATACGCATTGCTGAGCACTTGGCTGATTTTCGGCTATATTTAGCAGATAATTTCAAAATCAAATGAAAAATAAAAATATAAAAAATAATTTCCAAAAAGCAGGTGAACGAAAAAGCCATGAAAATGCTTAAACAGAAATTGGTAAGGTATTTTCTTTTGCAAGTAGGAAATTAAATAAACTAGTAAGTAAGCAAGTAAGAATAATCCCACTTTCCAGGACATTTCCTCATAATCACAGATCCCTTTCTCTCCCTCTCATTTTAGCTGTTTTTATGGACTCCAGCTAGCTAACATCCACCAGCATTGGAATTCTAGATGCTGCTGCCTCATTTCCATATTGGAATTTAATCAGCAGGAGCGCCGTTTTCTGGCATTGCGGGTGAGTAAGCTGGGCGGGCGCTCTCTTATCAATTACAACGTCCGTTCGCTAGCACCGTCCAGTCAATGCCTTCCACAGACGCAAACACACAGTCACAGACACACACACACACACACACACACACACACACACACACACACACACACACACACACACACACACACACACACACACACACACACACACACACACACACACACACACACACACACACACTTGCTGCATAATGTCTGGGATCGGGGGAATTATTTTCGGCTGCACTTGACTCGTTTTCACTTGTCGCGTGGATGTAGGCAGATTTCCAGGCAACTTTCTCGCCGCGGAGAGCGAAATTTTTGTCAGGGTGACTGCGGTGAGGGGGGAGGGTCAAGGAGGAGGTATATATGTACCAGGGAGTTTGGGGAGTGCGTGGAACAGGAAACATTTTAATAGCCAGCAAAATTTATTCTTTATGATCGCCAGAACGAACAGTGCTCCGCTGAACACTTTCTCTTTATTGCGAAACGAGTTGCGCGGACCGCAACCGGACTGGAATGAAACTGGACATCCTCGGAGAGATACCTCCGCCGCCGTCGCCGTTGCCGTTGCAGCCTCATCTTCTTTTCCTTCTTCTCCTTCTCCAACGTCTTCTTCTTCCGCCTGCGTCTGCTCTTTCCGTGAGTGAAATACCCATTAGTCTCCAGGTTTCGGCGAGGGTATGCTGGACATTCTGATCATTTTTAAGACTGCAAAGGTGAGAATTCTGAAATTTTCTTGTACTTTAAATAATTGTTCCAGTTTTAGGAACTATTTAAATTTAACTAATTTATTTAAATTAAAAGCTTAGTCATTTTGTGTCCTTTCAAACTATTAATTTCAAAATTATACACTATTAGCAATCCTTCGTGCCGCAAATCTCTTAGTCGGCTCCCTTGACTTTAGCTAATTCTTGTTTTTATTTCTTCCATCAATGTTTTTTTTTTTTTTTTCAGCCTTTTCTGTTAGTTGATGCTGCTTTTGGCGTCTGGTTTTTGTTGGCCAGCCCAAAAAAGCGGCGCAACTTTCGTCGCCGCATTGCGTTGCGTTGCGATGCGTTAGCGCCCAGTTCCGGCTTCTACGGTGGCTCCGGTCTTCGCTCTGCACTCTCCTGCCGCCATACTTCGCACCTTTCCCTGTCGCTCGCACTCTTCTCACCTGTTTATCCGCAGACGCAGCACCGCCAAAGCGAAAAGCGGCTTTTAATGCGCAAGCGAAACGAAACGAAATGGAATAAAGGCAAAAGCAATCGGAGAAATGTCGCCTGCTGCTGCAGCGCATTTAACTCCTTTGGCGGCGCTTTACCCTCTCTCCCAACCCCACACTCATTCTCCTTTTGGGCAGTTCCTGCTCTCTTTTGGAAAAGCTTGTAAAAGCTACATACGTAGGTATGTAAGTGTGTGTGTGTGTGTGCGAATGAATGAAATCGCTAAGAGGCCGAAGGCGATGGGACAGAGAGATGGGAAGTTTCCCATACATATTAACCCATATCTCCCTGACCAAGCATATTTGACCCAAATTTTTAAGAAACTTTCAGGAAGTCTTGAAGCTTTCTTGAAGCTTTCAATTTTTTAAATAATTTTTTAAGATGATTTACGTAAATTCGTAATGTTATAGAAATTCGGTATATAGAAAAGATTTACCTGATATCTTCGCTGATCGGAGCTTATAAAAGGGGTATACTGAGTCACCTGGAATGCTACAAGTGTGCCTCAAATGCGAGTGGCACGCCCAAAAAAAAAAAAAAAAAGCCCCGCCAGCAGGTGTTACAGGTGAGCTACAGGTGACAGTCAGTCAGTCAGCCAGGCAGGCAGACGGAATGTCTGGCGCGGCATGGCAGTTGGATTGGATTGGATTGGAGTGGAGTGGAGTGGAATGTCAAACGTTTATTTGCCGGTAATTAAATTTGAAAATGATTTAAATTTCACCTAGCGAATATTTCAAATTGGTCTTAACACTTTCTTCTTCTCTCGTACAGCGTACAGCTCCAAGCCAGCAGCTCTCTGGCCAGAGGCCCACCCGCAAGCGCAAGTGGATGACCCACCTGGACTTCTCCCTCCCCTTGCTCTGTCTCTCCACCTGCATGGAAGCAATCCGGCTGATTGCAGATTTGTTTTCTATTTGCAATTGATCGATGCGATGCTGGCTGGCCAGCAGCAACGGCGACAGCGACAGCGACAGAGTCTCAGTCGCAGCCACATGAAATTGGAAAAAGACAAAAACAACAACGACAACAACAAAAAGTTAACATAAAAATTGAGCTGGACGTCCACGTCTACGTCCGGTGGGTTTGTTAATGGCATTCCGAACCTGGGATCACGCCGATGGATTATATGGTCAGCCAACTTTCAGCTCAGTGTAGGTAATCATATAAAATATAAATAATAATATTGGTAAAATAGGTATATTAAATTATTTTTAGATTTTTTTAAAGAATTATTTTAATACCAGGAGATTATTCTATAGATTTTCTTAGTTCCTTCTAAGAACTACTCGATTTTTTACTTTACTCTTTCATAAATTAATCTTAAGTATTTTTTAGTTTTGCTATTTATTTATATTACTTATATTGTAATATTTTCAAATACAGTTTCTTCTTAATATCTTGTGTAAATTAACTTTTACCCAGAGTAATCCTTAAGTGATTCTGGAGTGGCTGCCACCTTCTCCTCCTCCTAGTCTTTGAGTGCGTGTACCTGGGAGAGTGTGTGGGATTAGTTCAAGTGCAGCCAGTGCTCCAGTGCTCCACTCATTACGGTACTTGGTGCATGATACACCATAGATCTTGGGCTACACTGAACAAAAATAGTATTAAAATGTAGATATTTTGTATATTTTGAATAATAGTTCCTTTAAAAATAATTAAATTTAAAATATATATATATTGTTAATAAATTATTTTAGACTTTGCCTCGATAAAGATGATTCCATGATTCCAAACTTTCAACTACTTCTTTTATT
>JAEIIJ010016724.1:0-19818 GCA_018904815.1 Drosophila ogumai | reverse complement strand
TCGTACAATTCTGTTGTAATAATTTTTTTTATTTTTGGCCTATGGGCGCAACCACTGTGCGCCGCTGACTTCTGACCCGGCCAAGATTATTGCATAACCAAAGTTGAGTCGAGTTGAGTTATAGTTGAGTCGCCGAGTTGTGCTGTAAGTTCCACCAAAATAAACAATGCGAATCTACAAAGAAAGCCAGCCAGTCAGCCAGTCTCGGAGAGTCTCCGGCGAGACTGGTTTGGCCCACAGAACTTTCGTTTGTTATTGACCAACAGAGAACGAGCCGCCCATAAAGATGTTCGCCCCAAGCATATGCAAATTCCATTTATTTTATTTGATTTGTGCGCAGAAGTTATTGATTCCTTCTTTTGTGATTGAGAACCTGTCTTTCAATGCGGAGCTTGGCGTGTGCAATGAGCAGAAAACAAGAAGATTTCGAAGATTATACATGGCTAATGATCCAAAACTGGTCAAATGGGTCAATGTCAATGTCAGGGATCTGGCTAATGTGGAGCTGTGAAGTCACTGAACTGCTTGGAACACCCACGATTACTTGCGGTATGGTATGTATTGTGTCATTTTAACTGGAGACAAGTTTTTCTAGAATCTATGGATTATAAGGTTTAATAGGTTAATTTGGTTTGAAATTATATAGCTCTAGTTTCCTATACTAGATTATACTAGCCTATTAATAGACCATATATGTTAATTTAAATAAAGATTACCATATTTATAAGGGATTTCCCAAAGGGTTCTGACGCAGATTTAAAAGTCACTGAACTGTTAACCTTATATAAGCTTTCTATTAATTTTACAAGGTATTATAAGGGCACTATAAGGGTAACTTTAAGTAAGCCTACTCTATTTATTTTACAGGGTATTATGCAGTAATTTTAATCAGAGGTTTGAAAAACAGCGAAGGGATTATTTAAGACCCTATAAACCATATATATTCATGATCAGCATCATCAGCAGAGTGGATCTAGCCAAGTTCTATGATAATCAAATTTTACTTCATTTTTTTCAAAATTTCATAAGGGGTTACATCATTAAAATTGTTTAAAAAATTAAATTTTTCAATATTTAAAACTGTACAAGTAAATCGATTGCCCTACTAAAATCTAGTATATAGCTGCTTACTGAATTGAAATTAATGCCTTTTTGGCTTAGTTATGAATTTTTTAAATTTTATTAAAAAAAAAAAAAAAAGATTGGTTTCTTATCTTAAATTAATTTAAACAAACTTAAGCACAGTGTATGCAGCCCACAAGTTTAAGAACACATTTAACATTTAACCAACCAAATCAAAGCTCAACAAATAACTAAAACCGTGTGTCTAGCTTTCTCTATATACTTACTATACTTCCGACCGGCTTGAACTTCACTCAACTCTGCAGTTTAACGATCGAGTTGAATAGTCTAATTTTGGATTAGATGGAGCTTAGCTGGGAAAGTGGAGACTCTTCCCGGCCAGACTCTCCGGGGGTTTAATGCCCGAGTTTTCCTAGAAGTCGTGCACTTTGGAGCACCGCGGTGTGAACGCTCTTTGGAGAAATAAGCAGAAATAACAGAGACACACTCGAGGCAGTAATTGAATTGAGACAAAGACAACGGCCCCCGAAAATGGAAATGATTCATAAAACGTCGCTTGACCTGTCTCAAGCTGCGGTTTAAGATCGGCATCGGCATCGGGATTGGGATCGGTATTGGAATCAGCATCATCGGCATCGAATTCGGGACCAATATTGAGAGTGACCGAAAATAAACACCTGCAAATCAAAATTTCATTATAAATATTGCCTTGACGGTGGTCAGGATTTGCATTTGAGATCCAGCGAACATGGAGTCCGGAAGATATATAATGAACATCAGTTGTGCAATGCTGATCCTGGGGAGCTTAATCTCTGTTCAGGCCCAGCCACTGTCCTGGTGCGATCCCGAGTTGTGTCCAGAAAATACGGTGCACATAGCCTGCAATAATAATGGGGTAAGTTTTTGATAAATGAAATAAAGTTGATAAATTTACTTTAAATAATTTGTTTCTTACCCTTAAGGACTTCCATGAGACCTGCTCTCCTGATGCCACCATGGTGGACATGAAGCCATATCGTTCTTTTATCCTGGATGAGCATAATAAGCGCCGAAACTACATAGCCTCGGGCTCGCTGCCTGGATATTATCCTGCCACTCGAATGGCCACCATGGTGTGGGATGATGAACTGGAGTATCTGGCCACCTTGAACCTAAAGACCTGCTACCTGGAGCACGATGACTGCCATAACAGCTATCGCTTCCGGAATCTGGGTCAGAATCTGTGCGGTGTGGATCGTCGTAGGAATTGGCCCTTGAATGTGACTAATCTTATAGAGCAATCTATGGGTTTGTGGTTCGGAGAGCATCGACTGATCGATAGTAGCTACATCAGCGACTTTAGGCTCACCAGAAATCAGTAAGTAAAGAAAACTATTTTATATAATTTTAAACATTTTATATAATTGTAACTGTAATTGTAATCCCTTCTCTAACTTTTTTCTCTTTTCTTCTTTCCAGTGAAAAGTATGGACACTTTGTAGAGACCGTGGTGGACAGGAACACCCATGTGGGCTGTGCCATGATGCGCTTCACCAATCCGCAGTATCCCTTCCTGTACATCTACAACACCGCCTGCAACTATGCCAGTGTCTATGCCATTGGAGTCCCAGTTTATAATGCCGGTGAACCGGCCTCCCAGTGTCGCACCGGCAGCAATCCGGAGTATCCCGCCCTCTGCTCCATCAAGGAGGAGTACAATCCCAACTATAATCTGTACTAACCAAAAGCTAATGAACCAAATAAAATCGTTGTTAATCGTATGTTTGTAGCTAATGAACCAAATGAAATCACCTGCATTTTTATTGATTACTTTTCTTGGGAAAACTTCTCCCACTGATTGATACGTCAACTTGTTGTTTATCGTCGTTCCGGCAGCTAAATTTGGCCCTGTCGCTAATTGCCAATTCAGCGGGCACTCAATTATTAATGTTAACGGAAACACAATCGAAAGCGGTTCTCGGACACTGGGTCCGCATGAGGAAATATTTAAATAAATATTGCAGCGTAAAGAATTTTCAGGAAAACCTTAAATGGTTGCACAAAAATTAAATTATTTATTAATAAAAGAGAATATTTACAGGTTTATAATTTCCTGTAGACTAAAAAAAAACGTTTACAGGACTTGTAATAACTTAAAATAAGTTGTCGCTATGGCTAATTACAAATAATGGGATCGTTGATTTATATAAATCCTTAATTCAAAATATTTTATTAACAAAAATAAGTAAACACAATTTTTAAAGGCAAATAATAATATGAAAAGGATTTCACTGCCTTACGGCAATAGAATTCCCAACTGTTTCCAGTACAAAATTGTTGGTAACAGTCCTGCTTACTCCAGAAAGAGATTTAAAGATAACTCTGCTGCTCCTTAAAAATCTTTCTATTTATTATATTTTTAAAATACAAATTCAAATAGCCAAACTTCCCCAGAAAAAAAATCACCTTAAAACCACTGTGCATTCAGTTATTTTTCACGCCTCACCGCATGTGACTGACCTATCCTGCACTCATTACGTTCGTTCGAGATGAGATGAGATGAGTATTTGCCATCAGCACGCCACTAATTAATTTTTAATCGCTCAGAATCACATTAAAAAGCTGTTAATTCATCAATGAGCCAATGAGCCAGCTGTACCCCCGCCGAAAAGCAAACCCACGCTCCGTCCCATAAACAATGTGCACAATGCACCCGATGACGTACATACAGCCATTCAGTTGGAGTCTCAGGAGCAAATGCATCGACCAGGACCCAGACCAGGCATTCTTGGCAGTCAATTGTGGCCAATTTACGGTCCTGCAACTGGAGCTAAGGCCTAGATCAGGCGGCGACTACTATAACTCAGCTAACCATGTGTGTGGGATTGCGTGTGGAGCAGACAAGGGATCACAGCAGCTGTCCCGACTGCGGTTAAACACTGGGGAAAAATAGGGATCACTTTGATTTGAATTTATAAAATTAGGGTAGATATATGGAGCCTATCAATGGAACGTATATTCAAAAATTTGCATTGGAAATGATTAAAAACTTAAATCTATTCGAAGTATTTCTGTAGCATGTTTTAAATTAATTTTAAATCTGAATATATTTTAATAAGATTTAAAATCTTCACTTATCTATACAGCACCACATAAACCATATAGTTAAGTATTTTTAATTTTTTTAAATCCCATATTATTCATCAATTTCTCTATGTGCACTTCTCAGTCTCCATCTGCCTACATCCCACTCTCACACAGGCCACCACAGTGAAGCCTCTGCCCTGTCGTCCCCCTGACTTTTATCTTGCTTTATCTGCGGCTATGCATCATAAACGAGTCTGGTGTTCCTGTTCCTGTCCCGCCTGTCCCATCCTGTCCCCACAAATCTCCGCACTCCCACTGAGAGACTGGACACTGGAGGGCTGACTGGCTGTCTGGCTGTCGTTGCTGGTTATGCAAATTCCGATTACGAAGCTTTATCGCCGCCAGAATCGGAGATCTTGGGGCCCAGCAGCTGTCAGCCGTCAGCCTGTCATCCAGCGTCCAGGTGAGCGTCCAATAAAGATCTCTGTTTTGACAGTTTGCACGTTTATTGTTACTTGGTTTCCCCAATCCCAGCCAGACCTACCACCAGATGCCCAGGTCGCTGAACAGCTCCTCGGTGGTGGGTAGCTCAAAGTCCTCGTTGACCCATTCGGATCGCTTCTTCATGTTGGCTGGGTTCTTCTTCTCGTCGGTGGCTCCATAATCTTTCCTATAGCCCACATCTTCGCGTAGGTCATCCTCGTCATATTCCTCGTCGTCTTCAACGGCTTCGAGAGAGCTGCTCATGTTGGTTCCACGCTTGGGTGGAGCCAAAGGCAGACCCTTCTCGCCCAGCATACGCTGCATGGTCTCGATTTCGTTCACCTGCTGCTGCTGTTGGTCCTGTGGCGGTGGCTTCTCCTCCGCTGCCGGATGAGCTGTAACCTCAGCGGGATTAATGGCTGCTGGTGTGGATGCCAGGCGCACAATACGATCGAAGAGTGTGGCAAAGTGTCGGCGGAATCGGCTGTAATCGAAGCTATCCTTGGAGCTGGCGTTGGCATCCAGCAAACCGTGGGTAGAAGTGGACTTGGAACGGGTGAGCGGTCCGAAATGATGCAGCATATCAATGCCGGGAGCCATGGATTCCTCCCAGCTCTGGGGGAAATTATATTAATTTTATATTTTCCATAATTTTAACACTTAATATTAAATGTACTAACCAATTCAGTCCAATCCTCGATGGGCACACTCAACACTGAGCTAACAACATTCACCACGCGCTCCTCCAGGTTCAGGGCATGAATAATCCATTTGGCCAAAGCCACGGCGCAATTGAGGTCGCAGCGCTGTCTGAAATCAATAAAATTAGTTTGAAGTAGACACACAACGACAAATAAAGGCGTTGCAGGATACCCTATAGGGATAGGGAGGGGGGGTTTTATGGGTACTCTGTATTAATAATTTTCTTTACAAAAAATCATAGAAAAACAAACAAAGTTTATATTTAGAGAAACATAATTAAATCATATTATTTGTAAAAAGAAAGGACCAATCTAAATGTCAAATATACCCTTAATCCAAAACAAGTACGAGGTACAAAAACCTCAATTATCTCAGTGGGTTTCCAAGAGTGGTGGAGGTGGCACTCTATATAGGAATGACTTAATGACCAGGTAATTATAGGAACACTCCACGTACTACACATACTCACTTGCGTTCATCACGTCGTATCTCCACCAACTTATCACCCTCCAGGATCAACTGGTCGTAGTTGGATTCGATTTGCATGGTAAGGGCCTCTTTGGGTTCGCCCTCCGACTGCTCCTGGAGCTGACGCTGAAGGCTCTTGAACTGCTGCCACAGGTCCTCCAGTTGGTCCTAAAAATAAGGGATTTTTGAGAAATATATTTGAAAATATTACATTGATCCTTTGCTCACAGTTTGCTTCCTTATGCTCTGCTGGGTCTCGTGGTGCACATCAATCCTGTGAAGAATGGGCTGAGCTGGTATAAAGGGAGCAGCCATCAGGCGCTCCACACAGCGATTCAAGACACCTTTCTTAGGCTTCTTCTTGTCCATTTTAATCAGACCCGCCGAGCTATCCAGCTGAAGGGTTCGCTCCACAATGCGCTCCAGGATCATGGCAAAGGTTTCCACATAATCCGACTGTATACGAATGCGATTGGAGTTCTTGGCCGCCACCACGGTAATCACTTCGGATTGCTTCTCCAGACCCGGGCAGAGCAGCTGTAAGCCCAGGGCATGAGCATCGCTGTGCTCCTCTAGAAATTCACCAAAAAAGGTGGACAACTTGGGTATAACATGTCGACTGGTAATGCTGTAGGTCAGCTTGATGCCAGCCGCCTTTTGAGGCTGGCAAGGGCGATAGAACATGGACAGAGGGAGGTGGGCGCTCTGCTGGATGACCCTTGGAATGCCCTGGGAGGAATTTAGAGAGCATAAAATCAGGAAAATCTATAACTAATCTACCCACCCTGGGACTCACAAAGGAGGCCACCACTTCCACCTTAGAACTGTGGACATGCAACAACTCAGCAATGTAAAAGTCCAGCTTGAACTCATGGCTTGAGCCCGCTGGCACGTCCACAAAACTCAAGGTATCCTGGCTGCAACGAATGCCATTTGGCATTTGGAAAGCCAGCTGCAGCTCGGCCAGCTCCGCCTTGATCTTGCAGCGCAGCAAACCCTTAGCCGAAGGCAACTCCTTAACGGCCACATCGGCGGGCACATCCAGAAGCAGGGTATCCAGATCATCACAGGCTTCCGGCTGGATACTAAAACTAAGACGCACTTGGTCCGCCGCCTGCTGATTGAGAGCATCCATATCGCGCACATCCACTGCCTCTTTGATCTCGTCCTCTAGCTGCTGCAGCTCCTTGTGAGCCTGGGCGAAGCTCAGCTCCTCCATTTTTAGGGGCTGCACCTGAAACTGAAAGGGATCGGCGCCTAGATAGCCCACCTCCAGTTGTCCCTTGGCGCCGAGAGTAACAATGCCTCCGGCCAGACCCTGGACATTGGAGCGTTGAATAGCCACTGGAGCGGGGGATTGACTTGGCCACTGCGCCGCCCAAATAATATTGGCCTCCTCATACAGTTGCAGCTTGGAGGAGTCCGAAACAATGGCGGTGATTAGACGGGCTCCAGGTTCTAGGAAATGTAATCCACTTTAGGAATAAGTTAATATATGACTCCAGGGAGAGACTCACCCCAGTAGTAGCCCACCACAAAGCTGTGGAAACACTTGGGAGCATAGTCCAACTTCAGCATAAAGTTAAATTTGCCATTGTCATCCAAAGAGATAAAGTTTCGCTCCCCCAGGATCATGATATTGGAGCAGTTCCTGAAACATAAGCAACCTTAATCCCAATCCAAACCCAAATGTTTACCCCAAAAGCCATGGCATACTTTCAGGGCTTTCCCTGCGTTCCATACTCACTCCTTGACTTGCACCACTCGCAAATCGACAATGCCCTCGCCGACGCACTGTGTCCAAGTGGGTTGATAGCTGCTCTTGGTGACCAGCGAATGGGAAAGATCCTGGTAGCTATAGCACTGCAAATCCCAGGTAGCGCTGAACCGAAAGAAGCTATCTGTACGCTCGCAATAGGCCACCGGAGCGGGAAGGGCTCGATGACCAGGAAAACGACACTCGTAGGAGATGCCATCCTGCTCGTAGAAGGTAAGCGTTCCATCCAGATGCACCACGCAAAAGAACTCGCGACCCTTCACCTGGCCAAAGTGACCCTGGCATAGGCCAAAAGCCACCCGCTGGAACTTGTGCTCTGCCTGCAACTGAAGACGAAGCTGGGCGCCATGTTCCGCTAGTCCCCCAATGGCCAGGACATTGTATATAATAATGGCATTAGGCAGGAGCACGCCCAGCTGATTGGCATTCTCATTACGTACATTTCTGTGCGGGAATAAGGCATGATTCTCCTACTGAAATCCTCTATTTCCATAAGCCATAACTCACCCACTAAACTTGCCCGCATATAAACCCAAAATGGGAGCCACCATCTGGGTCTCCAGCAGCAAATCGGTGGCATCGTAACCCCTGCGGTGCGGATAGTAGATACTCAGTTGCCCCGTCTGGGAACCCACTATGATGTAGTCCTTCTCCTGGGCCTCCAGACCAAAACGAGCGCACAGCAAACTGGCCACATCGTACTCCTCGCCGGGATCAGAGCACTGGGCGGACCACCAGCTGCATACGTTGAACAGCGACATGTTGCAACTGTTTTTCAGCTGGAACCACTTCGATTCCGATTCTGAGTCAGTTCCCGGTGTGTTGTGGTTGGAAAAAAAAGGGCAACATGTTGCCAGGGAAACGGACTACGGTATGGCAACCTTTTCCAGAGTTAGTAGAGAAACGACTAAAGTTAGCTTAATGAATTAAATACCATAAAATAATAAAACGTTTAAACAATTTTATGTTATTTTTTGTAATCAAAAAAAAAACGTAGACATCGTTTGTGTGATTTTTTTGATTTTTAAATTTTTTATATTATATTTGATTTATTATTCATTAATTATACTAAAGCATATAAGTTAATTGTAAGTACTTAAAAGTCTAAAAGTACTTGTAGGTTTATATGGTAAGGATATTTCTATGTAGTATCTGTTAGATCTGATTTAGATTTACGAATGTACATACTGCACTGTGGGGAAATGAGGGGCCGAGGACCTTAACTACGATTTACAATTTTAAAATTTAGAAATTAACTTAGGGCTATGGGGATCTTGTAAGATTAATAATACGGCGGCCACATGCCTTGAGCTGCCTGAGGAGCGATCGATGATGATCGTCGTCTTCAGCGGCAGCATCGCTCTCTCTCTCATGATCCTCAGAGAGCAGTTCCTTTGCTTATTCATGGCTGCAAAACCAATCGACAGAAATTGAGATCAATTTAGCAATGATTGACTATCTGATTAACTGACTGGCTGATTGAATGCATGAGGATTGGCATGGGATGAGCTATTTGAGATTGGTTTTGATTTTGAAATTGGAATCAAATTGATTAGGTTGAGTTTGCGGCGGTGGCGATAGTGGTTTTGGGTTTCGAGTCTGAGTTGGTGGTGGCTGTGGAAATGAGGCTCGAGATGCTCCGCCGTTGATGACGTGGTCTGGCGGCCCTGCCCATACGTTATTCTTTCTCGCTGCGTATCATGATCTTTTTCTGCACCAACTTCCGTACCTGTTGTGTGGTGGGCTGCGACACGCCTCCACCTTGTTGCTGCTGTTGCTGCAGGCTGCTTACTGTGGGCAACGCTGTGGTGGTCTGGGTTATGGTCATCACCTCTGCCGGTCCAGCTGTGGGTCCTGCTATGCTCGTGTGCTGCTGCTGCTGCTGTTGTTGCTGCTGCTGCTGCTGCACAACCGCCAATAGATTGCCACCCGCAGTGGTTTGCAAGCGCACAGGACTGGCATTTTGCCGCTGATTATGCTGCAGGGCAGCTATCAGTGTCTGCTGCGTGGTCTGGCCACCAGCTCCTCCCGAGGCGGCCACCTTTAAGGCACTGGCTATATTCGGACCGGCCACATGGGTGCGTATATTGCCCGCAGCCAGGGCTTGGGCGGAGGCGGCGGAAACAACCTGGAAATAGAGAATATCGTGTTATCAAATGTCTGGTGAGGATCCTTGTTCGTGTTAACCCACCTGAATGGTCTGCCGCTGGTTGGGCTGAGAAACAGGAATCACTCGTCCCACGCTCGTCTTGCCCAGCACCAGGTTCGTGGTGGCCAAGGTGCCCTGCTGGCCACTCCGCATCACCTGCTGGATCTGCTGCACAGTCACCGAGTTGGGCAAAGCTTTGGTGTTTTGGATGTGCAGCAGCTGAGCCTGGACACTGCCGCCACCAGCTTTTTGCTGCTGTTGCTGCTGCTGCTGTTGTTGCTGCTGCTGCTGTTGCTGGGCCTGAACCGTGGGCAGAGTTCCCGCAGCCACGCCCTGTTGCTGCTGCTGCTGTTGTTGTGGCCCTGTCGTGGCCACTATATTAGTGGCCGTGGGCTGTCCACTGGCACTAACCAACTGCGTCATTCGACTGATCTTGCGCGGCATCGTCAGCTGCTGTTGCATCTGCAAGTGACGCATCTGATTGGGCACGGTGACCTTGATCTGGCTGCCCGGCTTCAGCTGAGGCAGCGTCATATTTACGCTGCCCGCCTGCACGGTGGGTCCTGTGGCCGAGACAGTAACGCCACCGGCATTGACACTGCTCCCGCTGGCCGCTGCCGCTGTGGAGGCTTTTACCAGCGAGGCAATCTGCTGCTGGGTTACCTGCTGCGGCTGTCCAGCCACTGGGAGTTGACCCTGCTGCTGCTGCTGTTGCTGCTGCTGGGCGGCTGTTGTCGTTGTAAACAAAGCTCCCGTTGCCTGCTGCGCCTTCTGGGCAGCCAAGATGTTATGCCGTTTCACCAGCAACATATCACCTGCTCCGGTGGTTGTGGTGGTCGTTCCATCAGCGGACACCACTTGACGCTGCAGCTGTTGCTTGCCAGCGGCCGTCATCTGCTTGATGAACTGCGTCCTAGCCTGGCCGTGCATCTGGACGCTGCTGACCACATTGCCCGCCTGCACGGTGGTGGAGGTTCCAGGCATTCCCGACACTGTTGCCACCTTCTGGCTGGTCACATGCGTGGCCATGCTGTTGGTCTGAATAATGGTGCCGCCAGCTTGCACCAGATTAGTGGTGGTTCCGGCAGAGCCACCTGCCACTCCTCCTATCGTGGCGGTTTGGGTGGTTTGCAGCACCTTCAGGCTGCGCTGGCGATAGAGTTGGATATGCGCTCCGCCCGCTTGCTGAGTTCCACCCGGTATCACTGTCGTCTTGCCGCCCTGCTGCAGTGCACTCACCGGAATACCCTTGGTGGTCACCAGCTGGGTGGTCTGGTGATGACCTGCCGACGACGAGGGAACAGCAGCCAAACGGAGTTGGGTTTGGAACTGAGCGGGACTTACTCCCTGTCCCAATGCAGGCATGGAGACAATGGACTGACCACCGGCTGTGGTGCGCTGTTGGAGAGTATTCCCTGCCACCGAGGACACAATCCGCTGACCCCGCAACATGGCCGTGTTTAGAGTGGTCACAGCCGTGGTCTGCTGCTGCTGCTGTTGCACTTGCTGGCCACTGGCAGTGGTGGTCAGCACAGTGCCAACAGTGGGCAGAGTGCTCACGGACACCACCTGAGGCAGCGACTGCGTCTGCACAATGCTGCCCAGCTGCGGCGACTGTGTGTTCACTGGCAGTGTGCCCTGCGAGGAGATGGACACAATCTGGGCGGCGGCTCCTGTTTGGGGTTGGACCACTGCCGGCAGTGTCTGAACGGGAGTGGTTAGCACCACGCTGACACTGGACTGACCGGAACCGGACTGCACAGACTGCTGGGCCAGCTGTTGGAACTGACCCGCCGTCAGGCTGGAGGATGTACCCACAATGGTTTTCACCAGCTGCTGGGTTGTGGTCTGTCCCTGCTGGCCGGGATGCGTACGCAGCTGCTGCTGGGGCTGATGCAGGAGTATGGCTGTCTGCTGGCCGGTGACATTGGCTCCGGTCAAGTGCTGGATCTGAAGCTGCTGCAACTGGCCACCGGCGGAAGGCACTGCCACCGTTGTGGTGGTGGCCGTGGGCTGTTGCTGCTGGACAAGTTCCACGGATTGCTGAACGGGCAGGGTTTGTTGTTGGACATTGGAGACAGTGGGTAACTGTTGCTGCACCTGCACCTGTTGTTGCTGTTGTTGCACAACCACTTGTTGTTGCTGCTGCTGCTGCTGCTGGGGAGGAGGAGGAGGAGGAGCCGGCTGCTGCTGCTGCTGTTGTACCTGCTGCTGCACCTGCTGACCCACCGACGGCGGTGGCAACTGCTGCTGTCCTCGCTGCTTCTCCCTTATCTTATTCGCCTTCATGGCCGCAATATTCTGGGGCGACACTGGCTGATCGTAGTTCTGAATGCCAAACTCCTGCAGCACCTCCATATGCTTGGGATTCATCAGACTGGGAGCACTAAACTGACGCTTTGGCGGCGGTGCCTTCTTCAGGTACGCCGTCTTGATGCTATCGAAGCGGGAGCGCATGGTCTTGTAGAAGGAGGCGTTGTTGTCGCTGGCATAGAGCTGCGTGGTGCGCAGATAGCGCAGCGGGCTCTTCAGGTACTCGGTGCGCAGCGTCGGCTTGAGCTTCTTCTGCTTCTTGGGGCTCTCCACCACCTTGCCCTCCTCCCTTGGCTGGATGTGGGTCTCATAGCGCCAGCGGCACTGTCGCGCCGAACGATAGGTTTTGGAGCAAAAGTTTACCATCTCCGAGACCAAATCCCAGTTGGGCGTCTGTCCCGGCGAGAGTAGCATTAGGCTGCAGGGCAACCCCTGAAGATTCACCAGGACATGCAGAATGGCAATGTCCTCGAAGATGCACCATTCAGCCATGGCCTCTGGCTCGGTCAGGGGCTTATTGGCCGGCAGCTGAGGCTTCAGGCCAGGAATCGGTGAATTGGGCTTGAAGCTGCCGCGGAATCGCTGACTCTTCAGCTCGCGACGCAAGCGGGCCAGCTGCGGCGTGGGACGATCAAACAGAGACCTGGGCGGCACATAGTTGTCCTCGCGACGCATCTTATTCGGGCGCCGGCTGCCATCATAACCGGCATCCGTGCGCGAACGCTTATGCTCCTTGCGGACATAGACTGGCGGCAGATCCGACTCGGAAATGGGTTCCAGCTCGTACATGAACGAGAGCGAGTAATCGATATAGATATCGTTGTCATTGTCCTGCGGCGGCGTGGGCGGACACCACATCTAATCAGGATTCACAAGAGAGATTAGCTGGAGCCATGATCCAATAGTTAAGGGGAGATATACATGTAAACCAGTATTATATGTGATATTTTTTATCATCTCTGATTCAAGATATTCTCAAAATGAAATGTTTTTTTCAAAACTGAATTACATTACATGTTTATCCCCCCTTAAGTTACCCACTCTACCCACACTTACCGGCATCTGTTCCATGGTATTGCGCGATATCCAGACCTGGACCGAGACCGAGAAAGCACCGGGCGGAGGCAAGAAAGTCAAAGAAAAGAATAAACGTTCCGCATTATTTTCAAGATATATAGCAACTCTGTTTTGGTGTTGGTTGGGCTGGCGGGGGGGCGGGGGCTTAGAAATTAGAAACTATTCTTGTTTCGACATTGAACAAATATTGATGGCGTTGTAGCTTTCATTCGGAACAATTTCGTTTAACTGGAGATTGTACATATAAATATATATATAACTAAAGAGGTTCTATAACTCTGCGACACCAAAACAGAATTCTACATTTTGTATTTACAGAAAATAATATTCAACAATCGTTTCTTGATGATTTCCGCTTATTCTTTTCTTTCTTTTTCTTTTTTGAGGGGGATTTTTCATTCAACGCACGAAATTAGTCCGTAAATAAAAACCACAACGTCTTTTTTTAGTTTTTCTTTAAGATTTAGCTTTGTTTCGTTTGTTATTTTTTAAGGTATTTCTCTTTTTTGTTATACAATCAATGGGTTTCATTATACTTTTAAAAGCATATACGAAATGAGTTCTCTGTTTTATTGGGTTAGTCAATCTATGCTCATAGTCTTTAGATTGTTAAGTTACGAGTACAAAATAAATTATAGAATGCAAAAATATTTAACAATTAGTATATAGTTAAAGCCTAGACTTATATAACTAAAGAAGTTTCTTTTGAGGGAGAGGAGTGTTTATTATTTTTTTTTTTAATTAAATTTTAATAACAATAATCGAAGATGGATCCCTACGAGTTCCTGGATACTAGATCGATGATATAACTCTATGTACACTCTGAGATATATTACTATGCTAAGCCAGTTGAGTTGTAAACCCTTTGGTTACCTATATATAATATATATCTATCAATGCTGTGATCTCTTGATGAATTCGTTATCCTAGACTCCCCCCTCTTCCCTCTCCCGCCCTTGCCTAACTAACTTAGCACACATATTATGTTAGAAGGAAACTCGTTACAGTCTATTAAATACTCATTTCTGTGGCAGTAGCGCAACAGCAAAAGGGGCATGTTCTGTAGAGGATTTCTTGCCCACTAAAAACGCACACAGCAGGCACAGCTAGCTAGCTGATAATACTGACAGAGGGATGGATGATGAAGGCGCGATGGAGGAGGATTATCACCTGGTGGCTCCGCTGGAGGAGGCGCTGGGCGAGTTTGTTACCGGCGTGGATCGCAGCATCACCCGGGGTGACTTGCTTATCCACCGATGCAGGGTGTTGTTGACAGAGCCGGCGGACTTGTTATTCGTATCCGGTTTAGTTTTCAGCAAGGGTCGCTTGGTCGCCAGCCCTCGTCGCTGTCGCGGCTCGCTCTGTGTCTCCTTGGGCGTTGATTCATTACGAGGCGTTCTCTTGGCGGCACTACTTCTGTTCAGTGTGCTCGCCACGGGACTCACGTCCAGTGTCCAAAGATTGATCTTCACAGAGCCGCGGGATCGTGTGCGTGGTGTGTGTCCCACAGGTTCGCTTTCATCGCTCTTATCGGACGCCTGCTGCTGCTGCTGCTCTTTGGCATCATTGTGCTCATCTGTGTCCGACTCCTCGCTCACATTGTAGTACGTGGAGCTGGTCATGGTGGTGTCCTGCACCTGCTCGTGTGCATTCCAACCATCCAAGCTGTCACCAAGATCACCTGCTGTCGCGTAGCTGGATGTGGACTTGTCTTCGGGGATTATTTCAACCGTTTCTTCTTCCTCACCATCTTCCTCCTCCTCCTCGTCGTCGTCGTCTTCATCCTCGTTTATTTGCGATTCGGTTTGTGTGGTTGTATCCTCCTCTGCGTTAGAGTCGGCTGTCTCTTCCTCCTCATCGTCCACTGTAACATCTCCTGCCTCCTCCTCATCTTCGCTGTCCTCTGCCTCTTGCTGGTCATCATCTTCTCCATCCTCATCATTGTCATCCTCCTCCTCCTCATCATCATCATCATCCCCTGCATCAAGCTCACTCTCCTCATCCCTGAGCTTCATGGCCAAGGGCGCCGCTATGGTGGCTCGCCTTGTTAGCAGCTTCCTGCGCGTGGCAGCCACGGCAACACTATCCCTTCGCCCTCGCTTCGGTGGGGTTGTCTTTACACTGGTTGCCACTTGATTGGACGCCTTTGTCGGTGTCTTCAGCATCTTGCTCATGGCAATGCTAGCCGACTGCCGTTTTGGCCGCTCTCCAAGGATGAAGGAGGAATCTTCCAAGGCGGAAGCTGCTGCCGATGCAGCCAAAGCTGTGCGTGTTGTCTTTCTAGTGGGCGGTGTGGGGATATGGACTACATGGACGGCACCAAGCGAATGGAGGCGAGTACGCCGTCCAACCGCTAACCCCGTCGTTGTAGTCTTGCCACCCGTCATTGCCCTCTTGCTGTTACTACTGTTCCGGGTGCTGCTGCTGATACCCGCCCCTGCTACCGTCCCTGATGATCCCGCTGCCGGAGGAGCACTCGAATTGAGGCTATTCTGGCGACTACTACTACCCGCAGCTGATCTCTTCTTGCTGTCACTATTATTGTTGCTCTTGCTTAGCTTCCTAGCCGACTTGCTGCGCATCACCCTCACCAGGGGTTGCTGCTGTCGCCTATTGGAAGTGGAATCTTGTTTGGTATTAACCTGATTGCTCGAATCCTTGCGACTGTAGGTGAGCAGCTCCTCAGCCTCCGTTTCCTGCTTGAGCAGCTCCTCCTCCTTGTGCATGGCCGCCAACCTATTGGCCTCCCATTCACGCTTCTGCGCCTCCAGTTCAGCCTCCGCAGCACGCATCTGTTCCGCCGTCCAAGCCGCTCCAGTGGCTTCCACAAAGCGCATGGCATAACGTTCAATCGGTGAAAGCTACAAACGGGTTTGAAATGAAGATTTTAGTATGTGTTTAGATCTTAAAACTTTTTAAGCTTCGAATGTCTGGAGTGGAAAAATGTCAGACGTTGAGTGATACAATCGAGGCGTGGGTTAAGGTCGCTTCAACTATGTCTGAAGGTCTGCTTGTTCTTGGCCACGTTTGCTGAATGGAAAGCGTATTTAACAACAAATTCTATACAAGTAGCAAGTGTGGCCGCAAATAAAGCTTCTTAAACGATGATTTACAATATAAAATGTAAGACTTTGAGTGATACAATCGAGGCGTGGGTCAAGGATCGCTTCAACTATGTCTGAAGGTCCGCCAAACCAAAGAATGGTTGCTCTGGGCCTATCTAGCTGCATTGGAAACGCACTAGAAGCGTATTTTCCATATAAATTCAGCAGAAAGACCCAGGAATTTATGATTATACATAGCTCCACTCACCTGCTTAACCAGATTCTGCATCTCCAGATCGGCCTTGCTGAGTTCCACCTGAGTCCCGTCCGCATTCGTTTCATCCGCGGCAATGGGAATGTTCTCATCAAACTCGGCCAGATCGGCGGCCACCTCAGCTTTGGCCGTTTTGGTGGCCTGAACATCCTGCTCGTCCTCAGCAGCCGCCAAGGCATGCTCAAAGGCGCGCAGCGACTGCTTCTCCGAGTCTCCCTGGCCAGATGTTGTCGTTGCCGTAGTAGTAGTTGTGGCCACAACCTTATCTTTCTCCTCCTGTTTCTCCTGACTTGTCTCGTCCTGCTCGTTCTGATCCATGGCAAAGAGATCCTTGATGGTGGAGCTTTTGAAATATGTGGTGGTAAAGTTGCCCCCCTCGATGGCCATGTCGCTGAGCATGCGCTTTTGGTTGGCCTTCTTCAGTATGTTCACTTCGATGGTCTTTTCCGAGACCAAACGATAGATGTGTACGTCGCGGGTCTGCCCGATTCTATGGCAACGATCCTGGGCCTGGGCATCCATGGTGGGATTCCAGTCTGAGTCGTAAAAGATCACTGTGTCGGCACCCGTCAAGTTGATGCCCACTCCGCCAGATCGCGTGGAAAGGATAAAGCAGAAGATGCGTTTATCGCCATTGAAGCGCTCCATCAGGATCTGTCGTTGCTCCACCCTCGTCGAACCATCCAACCTTAGATATATGTGGCCATGGAAGTTGAGGAAGGCCTCCAGCACGTCCAGCATCTTGGTCATCTGCGTGAATATCAGCACCCGATGACCCTCGGCCTTCAACTGGCGCAACAACCGATCCATCGTCTGCAGCTTGCCGCAGTCATACTGGATGAGCCGTGGATCCGGGAACTGAGTGGTCATCGCCGAGATAATGGGATGAAGCAGCCCCAATTTGGGCAGCAGTGCCTGACCCACCTTGTCCTCAATCTCCCGCTCGGTCTGCCAGTGCGTCGATGAAAGATTCTGCACATAGCGTCGGATACGCGGTGCACACACCGAAGGAACATAGATCACAAAGTTGGCAAAGAGTGGCTTCAGGTCGGCACACCTCTGCTCGTAGCTTCTGAGCAGGTGATTCAGTGACCAGCCATCTCGGTGCACCATTGCCGTGCAGCAGTTGGCATAGCCTCGCGTCTGCCAGGTGGATCGCTTCAGCGATCGCGTCGCATGCATACAACGCTCTATGGCGCCCCGGCAATCCGAGCCGTAGATGGGCGTGGCATCGGTCCGGCGACGATTCATCATGGCCATGCGTTTGAGCGAGGCCAATCGCTGCTCCTTGCGCATCTGAATTAGCTCCTGCACCTTGTAAGGATCCTCCTCCGCCTCGGTGTCTTCCTCCTCGTTTTCGGCTTTGCCATTGGCAATGCTCTGCTGCTTCTGCGCCGTGCTCTTAACATGCGTGGCCAGATCCCGGACAATGGGTTCCCGAATTAGTTGCTGCGCTGTGCTCGGTGCTGCTGTCAGAGTTGTTCCGGTCGAAGATGCTGCCGTGGTTTTGCTAGTCAGCGTCAAACGGGCTCCAGCTGCCCCTGAATTTGTGGCCGGTGTGAGGTAGAAAAATGGTTTGCCATCTTGCATTGTCTTGGCCACCTTGGCGGGCGTGGGTGCATTCATCATTTGCGGCCTTGCTCCAAGCAACTTGGAATTACCCAAGACATTCAAAGCCCCCGAGGCCGATGAGGCGGCTGCCGTTGTGGTCGATGCTGTTGACGTTGTCACAACGCTGTTGATTACCACCGGTTTCAGAGCCATATTCACAGGATTAATACTGCCACTGACGCGCTTAAGCACTTTTCCGCTGGGCACCAGATTACGCATGGGCACAATCTTGGTGCCCTCCATTCGCATGGCGGGACTGGCTCCAACTTTCACTGCGTTTAATTTGATGCGCTGCGCCAGCTCTGCACTGCGTACACGGATGTGGAAGCGGTACTTGCCATTGGGACAGCGTGGCGGCGGCTGGGGAGCTGTATCAATCTCTTCAATAAGCTTGCGGGGCGGGGCGAGCAGGCGGGATTTGTGCGATACATAGGCGGTCATGGTTTGCTCCAGATGCAGCAACATCAAGTTTACAGTTTCCAGATTGATTTGCTATAAAAAAAAACAACTTAATTAGTTAAAGTTCCTTGCAAATACTTCTTAAGTTATTAATAATTTCAATCAGACAAATGCCTCGCAAATGCGAACATCCTGGTTAAGTTTACGACTCTCTCCAAAATAGATCAAGTCCAACTATCAGTGACAGTTTAACATCATTTTGCTTGGGATAAAGGTTGAGAGGTGACCACAACTCCCTGGACTCACCGTGAACGGATCATACTCCATTATGTCGCAGACTAGACGCGGTGTGTGGAATGAAATGCCCTCCATTTGAAACGGCGAGATGGTGGGACGCACCTCAAACATGTTCGGGTGATTGCACACCTTGCGCAGCTGCATCAGGACATTGATCACGCTCAGCAAATTGCCAGTTTGCAGCGTTTCCCGGGTACTGTAATTAATAAATTGTAAAATTAAAAACAATTTAATAAATTATTAAGCAATAATTATGCGAAACTTACTTGGCGCGACTCATAAAATCTTCGTACAGATAGCGCTGGCGATTCGACAGTCGGCACATGACCACATGCTCGTACTTCTTTGGCATTTGCTTCTCCACCTCCTTCTTGAGGCGTCGGAGTAGGAAGGGTCGAATCACCTGCAGGGATAAACAATTGCCATATGCTAATTACTGCGCATTTGATTTTGAATTAAGCTTAACAATCATAAGTAAAGTTGGTGTAGGAAGCATTTTCAATGTGATCAACTTGAGGGTAAAAATTGAGAACATGGATAAGATGCCACTCTTTCATCTGGCAAACTAACAAATTGTCATCACATGAGGTTTAAAATCAATGTGACACAGAGTGCATTTGCCTAGTCCTAATTATTATTATCTTTTAAGAAGAATGTTTACAATGTAAACGGATTAGAATTATTTAAAAACTCAAATCACTTGCAATTGTAAGAGCTTTGCTCTGGCACACATCTACGATTTTCAAGAGCATTTAAACGAGCTGGCAAGAAAACGCTTTTAGGTGCTAGCAAAAATATATAAAATACAATGAATACTGTTTATGTTAAATGCGTTTTCAATGCAATTACCCAAATTGGGGCTTGACTACATGGATAAGACGCATCCCCTCGATCTGGCAAACTAACAAATTGTCATCACATGAGGCTATATATCAATGTAACACAGAGTGCATTTGCCTAGTCCTAATTATTATTATCTTTTAAGAAGAGTGTTTACAATGTAAACGGATTAGAGTTATTTAAAAACTCAAATCACTTGCAATTGTAAGAGCTTTGCTCTGGCACACATCTACGA
>JAEIIJ010016708.1:0-18887 GCA_018904815.1 Drosophila ogumai | reverse complement strand
CTGCGGTTTTCAGCAATATTACGTAGCGGCCACAAGCGAGGAGTCGTCCCCGTTGTCTAGGCTGCCCGTCGTCAACGTCACAGCCAAAAGACGAGCGGTGCAGGACGAGAGTTGAAAGGATGTCGAGTGCCAGGCACTTGGAAAAAAAACAAGTATTTAATAGATTTTATTTCAAAATTATAAAGTCAATGCATGAGGAAAAGCTTAAAGAAAAAGTTATCTTGAATGACCTAAGATTAATAAATATTAATAAATGTTTTATGTATATTATTTTGTAATATTAAAAATAAATGTAACAGGTTAAGAAATTAAAAACCCCGTGGAGAACTTAACATTAAGAGTTACAATAATTAAATTCAATGAAAATAAATAGAAACAATGAATTTCAATTTATTTTTGTTTTACATTTTAAAAGTCTTTCTTCAGCAATTTTTGAACTTTTCGAAGTCCAATTCAATTTAAAGTTCGATTTTTTGTTAGTTTTATTTTCACGAATCTTGGAATTTTTTCTCGAATTACTTTTTATGAAATTTGTAATAAAACCCGGGCATCTACTTAATTTTCAGGGTGACTTATTTTCCAAGTGTGACAACGTGAGTCTTGCTTAGGGCTCCTTAACCCCTCCCAACACCTCTCTCCCATGCCAAAATTTGCGGGTGCGTATTCGGGGTGCTTTGCATTCGGTGGAATTGTCGGAAATGAGGCACCCATGTGTCACAGTTGGTTCACTTCCAGCCGCCTCACTCCACTCCCACTCCGCAGCCGCATTCCTTCCTTCCTTTGGCACAACACTGCGTAAATCTTAATCCTTACACGCTTGGCAACACGCTGCCATCGCGATAATAGCCACAGCAACAACTGGCGCTGGAACAACAAAATTAAGCGATACCGCGCACACAGAACAACTTAATTTTACATGCAATTTTGAGGAATGGATGATAAGCAAATGCTCCTCGCCGGCAAATAACCATAAAAAATGATGCCGCAAAAAATATAGCCTTAAAATCATAGGCCTTAATTAGCCCACAGGAAGAGCTATTTAATTTCAAGCAGCAATTCTGAGAAACGTGCCATGGTAATAAGATATTTTAAGTCGCAACAAGGAAACGCAAATACAAATTACCTGCGACGGGAGTCTCTTAAGCACAAAAGTAGTCCCACCAGATAAGCATTTATTCTTGGTAGAAGAAGAATCGTGTTTCAGCTACTTCAGCCTAATTTGATCAAGTCAACTTCAAAGAAGTTGTGCATATGCAACTTTGATTTTCCCCTTCCGAAAATCCAAATTTTCCGGTACCCCCGGAGCGACTGACTTCGCCACCTAGTTTTTGGGAGTGCTTCCGGTGAGCAGAGAGCCAAGTCGGCCCCAAATGCAACTAGCATTCTCCACGGCACTCAACTTTGACGTTGGCGAAACTTTGGAATGCCGATGGCAAATGGAAAATGGAGAAGGCAAGGCCTGGGCCATGGACAAACATTCGGAAAAGTAGCGCCCAGTGCTCAATTAACATGGCAGCCATAAATTCTGCAGCTGCCTGGCATGCTGCTGCATTTACGCAGATAACTCATCAGACTAAGCCAAACAGATTCATCTAAAACTCCGCTAGCCACTTTCCTTTCAGGGGCGAAACTTTCCACATAAATTCTGCGCAATTTATTCATGAAAAAAAAAGAATAGAAAAGAGCGAAGGCCGGGATGCGATGGGAGTTGCAAAGGTGCTTCCAAAGTTTTTTGTGCCAGAAGAAGACGCAGACGCAGACGAAGACCAAGACGGAGACAGGACCAAGGACAGCAAAAAAGGGACATCCAAGATTGATATAAGGCTTTTTATATTCCGACATTTCAAAGCTCATTTCACGGATAAAAGTTAAATATGCTAATGTGTGGAGGCTGTGCTTTGTCTGCCGCTCCTGCGATAACGATACGCTGCTGCGCGATGCTGCTGGGCGATGCTGCTAAAAGAGAAGCGACAACTGATGACCTGATGGACAGTGGCCAGGAGTGCTGGGTCCTTGGTCCGGGTCCGGTCCTATTCTGTCCCGGGTTCGTTAGTAAGCCGCTTAGCCGGGAATCCCGTTTTAAGCCTCGACTGGCAATTAGCAATCCCCCGGTCGTAACTCGTAACTCCTTTGGCTGTAAAAACCAGTCCAAGGTTTTCAATTTGCAGCGCTCGCTCGGCAGCGGCAACGAAGCGAGCAACCAACCACTTCACCTACTTCACGCTTGTTGGATTTAATTTTATTGTGGCATAACCTTTTGCTGACACAACCAACGGGCGTTTGTGGGCTGAGGTGTGCTGTCTATGTATATGGGGGGATATAGTCGCTGGATCCACCACCCAGCTGTTGCGCTTCCATTTGGCTTTGTTGTCGCCTCCGTCGCCTGCAGTAAAACTTATTTTATTGCGCTCTTATCATTAATTTTATGGCAATGCGGCAACTGTGCGACATT
This sequence comes from Drosophila ogumai, assembly GCA_018904815.1. Classification (NCBI taxonomy): domain Eukaryota; kingdom Metazoa; phylum Arthropoda; class Insecta; order Diptera; family Drosophilidae; genus Drosophila; species Drosophila ogumai. The sequence continues at coordinate 16,435 of JAEIIJ010016708.1, read as the reverse complement.
AGCGGTAATTGGCAACAACGATTTGCAAGACAGCCAACCAGACACGCCCCCTTCGCCCTTAACCCGAATCTTAAGGGGCTTAAATCCCTTTATCACTCTCTCTTTTAAGGATTATTAATTGAAAATAACGCTGGAAAATAAAAATATTTATAATCTTTTTCATTTCTGTTTCTTAATTGTATTAGATTTAAGAATGTTAAGCAAAATATAAATGATTAAATTTGTAACTAAAACTTTAGTCTCTGATATATATATTTTCTTTTATATTTTCCTTATATTTTTTTTAACCTTTACTTGTGCCTAAGAAGAACGAATCAGACCAGGTGGAACATTTTTATAAATTTGTACAAACTTTGTAATTTATTCTTTGTGTGCATGCCTGCCCTGTTGCCTTTAATTGAATTGGCAGCAAATTACCCCGGCTCATTGAAATCATTGCGAGCTGCGTCGCCTGCCTGCGGAAATTGCATTTCACTTGACTGGCGAGGTCACAACGGGTCGTTTCGAGTGATGCTCATTAAGGAATTTCAATAAACGGTCAGCGGGCGGCATAGATCACTCAGCCGGGATTCGGGGCACTCTCATCTCCGCACCGAGGCCTGTGGTTATGCAGCTGGTATTGGATCCTATTACAACAGCAGTTTCGGCACAGGAAATAAATGTTGAGTATGAAAACATAATTGGATTTAATAGTAGGTAAGTTTAATAGTACATGTATAGTTATTATATGTTTTTTAGCCTTTCAAAGCTCGTCTTCTCTTCTAATTTATATTATTTAATATTTCTTTTATTCCTGTATTTCTCAGTGTAGCGCTGCAGTTGGCCAGCTGGGATGTTGACGTTGATTGGCGTGTGTGCCCGGCGCGTTGAGGTTGCGGTGGAGGTGGTGATGCTGATGGCGATGGTGATGGCGATGGCGATGTCGGTGCTGCTGGTGGTGCTCGTGTCGGCTTCCATTCCGAATTTCGTGGCATTTTTCGTTTAGTTTATGACAAATGCGCTGGACCTCCCTCCCTCCCTGTAAACATCATTCCCAGACCCTGGAACAGTTTCGGTTTCGTTGCTAATGACATCACGTGCTACGGGGGGGCCCTGGGATCGCATAGATTCTTCGACAGGCTGCCTGTCATCGATGGCGGCGTACGCACATAAACAAAATACGTCAACTGAATCCAATGGTCCACTTCTGGGATTTGGTTAGGATGAGTATCCCACACACACACACACTCCACCCACCGGAAGGGCGAAGCCACTGCCTCGGGTGTGCGAAATGTCTCGACATCCTGCTGTTGACAGTCCCAGCCCCCTTCCCGCAAATGTTTGCTCATCCCATCCCACTCCACCAGGTCCTGGACAGTTTCCGCCTGGCAATGCGATTTTTTCATTAGTAACTAACTGTCGCGTGTCCATATCATATCGCTCAAGTATCGGACTGACAATCCAAACAATGTTGTTAGAGAACTATTAAAGCACAATCGAAGTCTTCGATGATTTCCAAACGAGTGTTTGTCTTTTTTGTGTGACTGAAGACTGTGTCTAGAGATTTTGGTACTTTTAAAAGTTACTTAGGGACTTCTGTATGCAAGATTCTTTACAATAAATATTTGGTGAAGTACATAAAAAGTGTTTTGTAGCAATTCTAATAGTGATTTCTTTTGAAATCAAATCACTAAATAAATATCACAAATATATACTTTCATTTTAAAGTTTTGTCTTAAAGTACTTTAAAGACTTTAAACTCTGAAAAACAAGTACATTAGGCGGCGCCAATCATGATTAAGCCCGCATCTTAGCAGGTGATGAATGGGTTCGGGCCCCACTTGAGACTGCTCTTGAAATATAGCCTCCAGCAACCTTAACTGGGCTAAAAATAATCCCGCAATCTGAACGCCTCTTCAGCCTACCGACCACTCAATAAAGCAATTTTATATAAAAACCACACACAGAGGCTGCTGAGATTGCTGCCGTTGAAAGGCAGAAATCAATTTCTTTATCGACCAGAACTAATATGTCAAATGTATAATTCGAGTCGGGTCGAGAGCCGCACAAAAGGCAAACAAGGCAAAGCAAATATTATATCCTTTGGAAAAATCTCTTTGGTCAACAGTTTTCTCAGCAGCTGATTGATTGGCACAGGTTAGCAGGCCCGACAGTTTTCCTAAACAGGCACACATTCATTTCGGCGGGGGCTTTTTGAAGCGAGATTTCCTTATTCATTAGTTGCGCTCTTGGCACAAATTCATTTTTAATGACTGCCGCTTTTTCTTACGAAGCCTCCGACATCCGCGCTGCTGGCATTTTTCGCCCTTGGCTCTTTAATGTATTTTTCATGAGTTCTCTAAAGTGAAAAACTTCGGTTGCGTGCAAATAACTCATATTCATTGATATTCTGGCGTGTCTGAGGTTTCTTTAGCTCCGCCTTTTCCAAATGATTTTCATTCAGAGAGACTACAAAAAAAAAAAGGAAAGTTGCAGTGCAATTTTTAATAGTTTAAAAGCTGACAGGTACGATTTTGTAGTATTTAAAAATAAAATAAATAAACAGTTTAAGATAAAGGCAATATTTTTCCATGGGAATGATTTCGAACTATATAAATGAATGCCCCGCACTTGAGCCTACAATAAAATATGATTTAATGATATTTTGGCTGAGTGTGCTAGATGGTATTATATAATTCATAAATTGCCTGGACCCAAGTCAATGACTTTGGCAATATTTCGACTCGCGCGCCTCGCGTAATTTGCCGGCGCAACGAGTAAGCCCGCCAGCGTCGTCCTGTCGTGTCCTTAAAAATTGCTCGCCAGCAGCGAGAGCTCATAAATAAATTTCTAGGCAGGCGAAAAAAAAGTGGCCAAGCTGAAATCAAAGAAAATAAACCAGAGAGCACGAAAATCCCAGCGTCGTTTGATATTTTATGTGGCCAAAAGCAAAAAAAATGGGTAAGAAAAAAACCGGGAGGCGTGAATGGTTTGTGCACACTCACTCCCCGCTGAATGAGTCCTTTGAGTTATTTATGAAAGTCCTGCCGGCCCCGCTCCGCCAATGATCGTTAATCATAATCGACGCATAATATTTCGGTAGAGAGCGCCGGAAATCGGAACTAATTTATGTGGAAATGAGTTAATTTCCTTTGCCTGAATTGTGTGATTTTCTAGCGATTTCATCGCAGCCATGCCAAAAGTAATTACCAAGCACTTCCCTGCAATGTTCCCCCTGGGGGTTGGGGCTTTTGATGGGGTCGGGGGCAAAATAAGTTCCCAAATTAGGCTCAACTTGATGTTGGCTGGCAGTTTTCAAGCTAAATTAATTATGATTTTTGTGTGCAGGTAAGTGGCAAATAAGCTGACGCCATGGCTTGGGTCACGATTAAGGCAGAAGGATGATCTGGCCTTTTTGGGCACTATTTTCCTTTTTGGCCTCCCGGCATCTGTGTACAAAAACAACATTAAGAAAACAGATTATCTTATCTGGCTGCAAAAAGGAGCAACATATTTTGTCATATTCCCACAGAATATTTAATTGAAGTAATCCGCTTAACATTTTTGGCAATATTTACCGAGGCTCAGTGCATATATCTCGAAATGAAACGGATTACACTCCGCTTGAATAAATGCATGTTGCTGCTCTGTGAATAGTATATTGTGATATTTATAAAATAAATACTCTAAATAAAATAGTTAACCCATTTGGTACGCTTAAGCTCATAAAACCAAACAAAAATAAAACAGAAACCAAGGAAATTCTGAAAAATAATACAAGAAATAAACAATTTAATAATTCCCAAATAAAATGGCCATTAACACCTTGGAAAAAATTCATCCAATACAAAATTTTAGCCAAAAAAAGGGAATAAGCTGAAATTTAAAAGTCTTTAAGGCGCTTTATGGCATCGGGGAAAGTCTCGTCAGCCTCATCCTCTGTCAGCTCCTCTCTGACATGTCCTGGCCCAAGGTGTCCGAGGCCAAAAGCTGTCAAAATAAAGTTTTACAATTCACGCGCATTACCAGCACCGCCCAGACACCCACCACCACCCACTGGGTTGGCTAATTTGAGCGGTGTTTGTTTGACATTTCAGGCGGAACAGCCGCAACATCAGGCAACACGCGTTGCTGTCACTCGGGGTCAGCCAAAAATGATGCCAAGTACATGAAAAATGTATAAGCGGAAATGCGAGGAAGCCGGAGGATGGTTTTCACCTAATGGAAATGTAATTGTCAACTGTAAAATGAAGCAGCACTGAACGAATGCATTTGTTTCTATTAATTAATTATTCGAAATAATGAAAAACTTCTCACGAAATGCTTTTTTTAATATAAAAAACAATAAAACAATTTTAAATTATGATCCGATTTCATAAACTTTTTGTCGGATAGTTTTATTTGCCATCATTAAGTATCATTTATAATCTTAAAGTCTCATTAAAAAATGTTTTATTTTATTTCTTTCTGTGTATCAAAAGGAAAAGGAATTTTAATTCGACGGCTTCTCGGGGTCAACTTCTTTGGATTCGAGGAAAATCCTTTCTTGGATTTGTAATAAGAAAGTTTCCATAAACACCTGAGACACCAGCCCCGCCCCAAAAACTCGATGGCCAATTTTCAATTGATTTTCTTTGGCGCTTGGGTTGCCTTGGCTATGCCATTCCTGCTCAACGTTGACAGATTGTATGCCATTTTTTTGCGTTGTACTTGCAACAATATCGAGGGGAAAAGTTTGCCGGTGAAAGGCAGCTGAAACAAGCAGCTGAAAAACTGCTGAAGAACTTTGACAACTTGCACAAAACTTTTACCAGCCGTGTGACATTAGGTGAGAGTTGCCAGAGACCCACCAGCAGCACTCCTGCTGGCTGCTCAACCCTTGGATATTTGGGGCGGCAGCAGCTGAAGCCTTTATTCGTTATAAATCACAATGTAATCATAAATCGCTGCCTGCACATAAATTACAATAAGAAACAAATGACAAGTCGGAGTGGAGTGTTTTTCTTCTCATCTTTCTTTTTTTTTTTTGGGGCTGTTGAGGCACTGCAGGACATTCCCAGCGTAATTTGCCAAGTGTCCTGTGGTGAGAAAATTGTCCTTCCTTTTGCTCCCTTTTAGGCAAACATCAATTTGTTGGGGCCTCATGTGAAGGACTCCCGAGGCGTCCTAAAAGCCCAGAGGTACCATTTGGGAATAACTTTAAACTCTTTAAGGAAATATATAAATTGGATTCGCATATTACTGTATTTTCTGTTAAATTCAATTTTCTATGCATTTTAATTTCCAGAAATATTTAATTATTCCTCACAAAGAAACTGTATTCCTTGGCATCGCAAGTAAAGCGCATTACAAATTCTAAACTCAAGGTGTTACCAGTCACATCCTTGGTAATTTAATTCACCTTTCTCCTTAATTTACCTTTACTCCCTGCAAGGCGACTTCAAATGGCCAAAGACACTTATTTTATTTTGCATAAGCTGAGCCACAGACACACCCCATAATTTAGCCACTAGTCAACGCCTCCGGCTTTTCGGGGGAGGACCAAAAAGATTTCACCTCCTCCTTGAAGTTGCGAGTGGCACTTTTGCTTTGTAATTTATGCAGCCTAAATGAAAAGCGTTTTTCCAACAACATTTAATTAAGTGCGGGGTGCGGGGGCAATGGGGCAACGATGGCGGTAGAAAATGTTCAAAGTTAAACATGAGAATTAAACTGCCAGGGTCCAAAGTGGAATGCTTTTTTTAGCCGGCCAATGTTCATTTAAATCGGTTTTTTTTGCTATTCAAGTTATTTAAACAGCTTTCATTCACAGTAGTATACTTTCATGTATACACTGAACGAAATTAAATTGCTGGTTGAGAAAATCTTTGAGTTCCATGTCGTTTTTAATGCTTTGAATTTGTATCCATGCCAAAAAAGATTTTGATCGTCTAAGGGCCACAAAATGAACAAAAATATTTAACTTTTAGCATGCTGCCATTTCTTTAAAGAATGAGAATACTTTCGAAAAAACTCTGGCTTATTTCTTGCCGTGCCAAAAACTATATTGGCGTAGTGAAAACCCAATCAAAATACCTGCCGCTCTGCCGGCTTGACCCCTGGGAATTGGCAAGTGGCGCCAATGACTAGCGCAGGGATCATCATTATCCCCATCATTTTCAAGAGCCGAAGTGGCAGTGGCAGCAGCAGCACAAAAAATTGGGTCGTTGTTGGTTTTAATGTGCCTCGGTTGCCACTTTTGCTGTTATCAGCAGCGTCAATGTTTGGTGATAACAGCCAGAGGCAGCGGCAGAGGCAGCAGGAGCGGAATCTGCAGCAGAGGCAGCAATAACAAAGCCCAGCCTCCGCTGCAGCAGCGACGCTGGCAGAGAAGGACATCGGCTAATGGCCAAAAGCAGCGCTGTAATCCTGCGAGGGGTGGTGGTGTATGTGTGTAAGTAGGGCTAGAATATGTGGAGCAAGTTGCGCTTTGTTCGCTGCCACGGTTTCGTGGATTCTGAATACGAGCGATGTGAAATCCGAAGGACAGCATCGGAATTCGGCTTCGTCCTGCCAGCGCAGGCGCAGGAGAGAGTCAAGAGAGCAAGTTTGAGACGGAGAGAAAGAAAGCGCACGAGAGAGACAGTCGTTTCTTTGGAGAGAGCGGAACGATGTTTCACTTCCGCTCTGGTGAAGCTGGCTCTGTTAACAGAGCTGCGCCCACTGTTATTTCAGCCTAAATATACATTTGAGATAAAGTACTACAAATTATGAATACTTAAGAAAGGAGTTAAAATATCTGAAACATCTGGAGATCATTTGCGCTTAAATATTGGTATTTCCGGAAATTTGAATTGAAGTGGTTTTTGAAAATGTTAAATAAAAAGAAAGTACATGATCAGAAAATGATAATAAAATCTCTATTCTTAAGATAAATGTGCATAGTATTTATTTTCATATTTTTATTATAAATAAGATATTTTTAATTAAATAAATACTATATAGTATATATATATATAATCATATATAATTTTATCATAAGTTTTCCATCCAAAAAATGTCTGCTTCTCAGCCATCGAACATACATCTCCCATAGATCCCAGAGAACTCCTTTACAGAACCCAGCGTCAGCTGTTCCAATTCCGGAGCGTTCCGCTTTGCTCTCGGAAAGGAGCAACATCAACACATTGCATTACCCGAGCAATTTAACGCCCGTGCAATGTCGGAAAATGCCGATGCGCCAGGCAAATTGCATGGTCTCATGGATCTCGGAAAAGCCTCGACTCGCGTCGGCTTTCTCTCCCTCTACAACCAGTCGCTCTCTCTCTTGCGCTCGTTTAACCGAGATTTTTCCTTATATCCTGATGTTGCTGCTGTGCTGCTGCTGCTGCTGCTGCTGGCGCTGTCGCTGCCGTCTCTGCTACTGCTGCTGCTGCGAAGGACTTCAGTATTTTTGGGGCTGTGCTGTTGGTCCTTGGGCCATCGCTCGTTCAGTCGTCGTTGCGTGTTGTAGGTGGCCTGGTCTGCTCAGCTCCAGCTCCGGCTCCTGCTCCAGCTCGTCCAGACGGCTCCTCCTCCAGCTGCGGCTGCTGCTGCTGCTGAATCTGCAACCTGCAACCTGCCACACTCACGGACCTCAGCAATGGCAACAGAACGCGTCGCGTTCAGTCTTCGTAACGTTATGTCGCGTAGTGTTCGTTGGCCGAAAAAGAAAGCAAACAACAAGAACAAAATCCAAATAAACTGAAACCCAGACTGGAAGAAGGTGACTGAACTGAACCGAACTGATCCTTAGAACCCACCATCCTCTCCCCAAACTCAAGTGCCGCGAATGTGTGTCAATTAAAAAGTCTCGTCCCAGTGAGTCGCGTGTTTAATTTGCGGCACGTTTCTCTCCCTTCCCACCCACACATGCTCACACACAAACTATCAATTTAATTAAAACGCCACAGCCAGAGCCATAAATAAATCCTGAATCCACTCCGAGCTGCGAACCAAATGAGGTCTACACGAAATTAAACACAATATTGCGGTAAGTTTTGGTCTGACATTATTTCTAACTAATCGACAAATTGAAATCATATATGTATATTCTCTGGCTATTGGCGATTTATTAGCCGTGAATTTGTTGATGCTGATGGATTTTATTGCTGTGGTTATTGGGCCGGAACGCAAATTGCATTTTAATTAATTACGTTTGCACTTTGGTTGCCATTTCAATGGAATTTTGTGTTGTTTTTTCCGTGAGCTTTGTTTATTGATATGCTAAATTGATTCAGTTTTTGTGGTCTATATTTGCGGGTAGCAAAATTTACATACTTAAAAAAAAGAAACAAATAATCGGTAGCTCTAACATAGGTTCTCCGAGTTGAAATGTTTCCAAGAAAATTGTTTTAGTAATTACAGAAACTTTTATAAAGTTCACTGGGGTAGAAAAGTTTATGAACTTATATATATTTTTTAAGCCAACAGTTTGCTTGTAACTTCCATTTTACCCAGAAACCACTTATAAGACTCTTAAGGTGCCCAGCATTAAATACATCAACTAGAGGGCATCATGCTCTAAAATTAACTGAAGCGTAAGCTTATATTTATTTTCCTGGGCCCGGCTGCACACGAAACAAATTTCATTAGAGCGCAAATAAATCAGCTTAGAGTGGGCAATAAAAGCCAAGCGACTCCTCGAGACTTTCTGGGGCTCGGAAAAAATTACAATGCATTACGCATACGCCAGGTGCGACAAATGGGTGCAGGGAAGCGTGGCGAGCACGAGCGAGCGAGAATAAATGGCAGCTCGCATATATAGTCGACTTTAAGCAGTTGCCAACTCGTTGCCAGACATTTAATTAGAAAAATCAACGGCATTAAATATTTCGAGAAGACATCGTGGAGCACTGAGCTCCCTCTATGCCAGACTGGCTGGCTGTCATTATACGGAAAATTAGATGTGCTCCGCTTTTACTTACGCTGACAGCCGGCAAGTCTGGCTCTGACAGAAGAGGAAAGACATTCGAGCAGACGCGTGTTGAAATGTAAATAAAACAAAGGAAAGGAAAAGCCTCGAGGAAGCTGACTCTGCTCCCCCTCCTAAGTACGGCAAACACAAGAATGTATGTAAAATAATAAAAAGCGACATTTACGACATAACATGGCAGCATATTACACGGGGAGCAGTCGGTGGAGGGGGACTCTAAACCCAGACCCGGTGGCAGCACACAGTGCGTATACGTACTCGCATTACAATGTTTCGCACTGATTGTTCTCTGCGAATTTTCCTCGCTTCACGTTTCCATGCAAATGTACACAAAGTAATTATGTACATCTGGTGTGTGTGCATGTGTGTCTTTCTGCTCTGTGTGTGTGCCTTGTAGTACTACTCAAATAATTGCCAAACCACACACGCAGCTCAGCTTGCCAGGCAACAAAATGCCTTTTAAAAAACATAAAAACAACACAGCAAAAATGGGTAATAGACTTACCGAACAGGAAATGCTCTGCAGAAGTTAGAGTGCATTAATTAAAGTAAAAAAAAAATCGTAGAAAAAAAAGAATTTAAGTGAGAAACTGTGATTTATATTCAATGTTATCGGATAAGTTGTAATATCAAGCGTTGCTTAAAATTAAGGAATACAACGTCAATTGAAGGCACAATAATTTAATTTTACTAAAATAAAATATGGGACAACATCATTAAATTTTTGAATAAAATAATATTAAGAAAAAATTCATACTCTTTCACATAACAAGTGCATATTGTTCGAATTAACTTAGGCACCTAGTCTTTTCGCAGAGTATCTCACATGCTTGAACAACATTGTATCTTATTAACAAAACAACTTTGTGTGTTATGTGCCATACACTCAGACACACCCACTCACACTGCGGCAGATCGCCGCCTGTCTGTGTCGTCTTGTTGCGAAAATATTCAAAGTATTGTTGGCAGTAATTTCGGGATACTTTTCAGGGGAAAGGCAAACAACATGGAAAAGTTTCGTCAGGGCATACGCCATGAATTTTCATTTAATTAGGGCGCGTTTCGACTCCGGCCCCGCATTTTTACTGCCTCTCTCATCCCTTTGATGGTTAGGCAAACTTGTGATGAAAAAAATGTGTATTGTAGACCGAAAGGCGAAGGGAAAGTAAGGACCCTTTTCTGCTATATTGTTTGCATGGGCAAAGGTTCCTCGGCAAACACTTTCAAATGATTTCATTTTGCGGACAGAAGGGTGAGAGAGCTGCTGACCAATTTGTAGAAGCTTCCAGGCTTCTGGCCCTGTTCTTCATCCATCGAGCCCATCGAGAGAGCAACCGCATTCAGGACAGCCAGACATTGAAACCAATTAATTTTAAATTGTTACCGGACTACGGCTGTTTCCCCTTTTGTCTGAATAATGAGCGTTCAATTTGCCGAGAGTCCTGCAGAGGGACTGGCCGGCCAATGCCAAAAGGTGTCGATGGGTAAGGGTTTTCTTTGCTTTTCTTTTATTATCTGCCTTTTGTTTCGGGGCTACCTATTTTCAGGGGCTAATTGAAGTCTGAATGCCGGCAGACGGAAAACCGCAAAAGGTCGTTACAATCCTGGAGAGGGAAAAACCCACACTGCTACGCTTTCAGTTGCCCATAAAAGTAGGCAATACAATTTCCAAGTTTGCTTTCCTCGGAGCTCCCAGTTTCCCTTTGAAATTTTCACACATGATTTTTTCATAGACCAATTTGCACACATTATAAGTTTGCAACCGCAAATTGCCGCACCCCTTTGGGGCAGACCAAACCAACAACAAACAACAACCTACAACAAACAGACTGCAAAGAAAACGGAGAAAATAAACTTTTAGCAATTTTCCTTTTGTGTTGAGGCGTAGGAATTGCCAAGTGCTTATAAACAGGCTCCCTTTTACCAGTTTCTTGTGCGCAAAATAAATTTCCATTATGCCCCGAAAACAATTTCAGTAAAAATTCAAGGAGTAGATGTTATACACGGCAACAAAATTCACTTTATTATCATTTTTATTAATTTAAAGACTGCTTTAGAATAGCTGGCATAAAGTAAGAACGAAATGAGTAAATTCCTAGCTTTTATGTATATTTTTCCATCACCTCTAATCAAGAGTTTTTCGTTCTGTGCACCCGTCAACCGCAAAAGTCCATCATCTGAGCTAACAACAAACTAACTAGACAGGCAATCCCTTCACAAAGAGCAAGCAATTATTTGCTACTTTGGCTACGCTTGCGTAAATTAAAGCTGGGAATTATCAGCAAACACACAGGCGGATTAGGGGAGAGGCCCGCTCATTTCCACATCCTGGCAACGGGGCGTATGGACGACTAACAAGCCGCAGCAGCACTCGGCACTCCGCATCAACCCAAATGTCTTCATATATTTTCGGGCGGCCCCAAGCCACAAGACCATAAAATTAAACTAGTGCATAATTAAACACTCGCAATTAGGCGTAATTTACTTGGTGTGTGAGAGTGTGGGTGTCTCTCGAGTGGGTGTGGAAGTGTTCGGGGGTGGGTATCTTCCCGGGCCACACTCTCGCCACATTAGTTTTTAATTAAAAAATTTCCCAGTCCGCAATTTGTGAACCTTTTGCTGCCCCATCACCCTGACATTGCATTTTATTTGAGCATTTAATTGAGAAGCCAGGGCTTTTCGGGACTCGGTCGCAATCTTTGGCAGTTGATTTTTGCGCCTCGTTGGGTCCTCAAGTTGAACTCAATGAGCCAGCAAAATGTCGTCGTCAGTTCGGAGAACTTTATACACATGTCGTTTAGATAAAAACATGGGCGAACCGAAGGGCCCGGGCGGAAAAACTATGCAGAGATAAGCAGCAAATAAGACAAAGGGAAAAGCCAGCCAAGCATAATCAGCAAAAAGCCAAAGCGCACAAGAATCATGGTAAACAATTCCAAGTTGTAATAATTAATCCAACAGATTTACAGCGTACAACTTTTCGCGAAGCGGTTTCATTACTCAAAACTTGGTCAAAGGCTGGTGGGGAAAACCGGTTGGCTAGGGGGAAGAGCTTACTTGCGGATTTTCTCGGCGGACCGCGACTTTGTTGTTCTTATTGCTTAATGCAAAGACAGCTTATTTTTTATGCAACGCCACGAGAGCAAACAGCGAAGGAAACTGCGCGAATTTCCTCGCCCGCAACAGAAACCGACTCTAATTGTACTTAGTATGCAGACAGACAAGCTCACTGACTGACTGGCTGACTGACTGATTGCCATTCCTTTCAATTCCGCGAAAATAAATCCCATTTCTACGGCTGCTGGCAAGTCAAATATTTATGCAACGGGGTAGTGAAAGGCGGAGATTTGGCGTTGCAAGTAAATTAATTAATGGAAAAACGGCACGGCGCGAATTGCGAAAACATCTTAAGGTGGCTAAGCGCATCTAAGCCGATTTTCCGACTGCAAAAGCGGGCCAAGCGCAGCCCTCGGGTGGGTTTCCGTTTTCCTGGGGACTCCTGAGGGGTCCTTGGAGATTTGCATAGCGCTTTGCCCGGCGAATTGTTTTGGGCCCGGCCTAATTGACAGCTGACAAGTTAATTAGGGTTAATTAGTGCCCTAATTGAAACGAATGGGTTGACCAGGCTGGTTGGGAGGAAATATCCCAAGGTTTAAAAAAATGACAATGCCTGGAAAGGGTATAACTTCAGCGCATCAGATTGATAAGCAACTCGAATTTTTGGGATAACTAAAAATTGCTACTTGAAATGCTCCAAGCTAAGCAGAGATATTTCAAATTAAAATGTTAAGCTTAACTTTCACAGAAACCAACCCAATTTCTGGGGCTTTTTGTTGCCTCAAGTGACGGCCAAGCAGGAAAATAAATAAGCCACCATTAGCGCCATCGATCAAGTGTGTGCTTATCACGATTGCCGCTTTTTTTCCCCAACTGAGACGGGTCCTTGACGTTCCGTTCGAGGGCCGTCGCTCTTGCCGCTCCAGCCCTCGTGCTCTTGGCCATTTGTATTCGTGTTAAAATCAAATATTTTATCATTGGGCCAAACCTCAGAAATGTAAATATTGGCATAAACATTTAAAAGGCAACATCGAGGCACACGAAAAGAGGATTTGTATGTGTGTCTGCGGGGCGTATTGAACACACCCAAAAAATAGAGGGAAGAAAAAAGAAAAATACGAAAAGGGAATCTCGAAAAGAAACCGGAAAAAATGTGTCTGCCGCTTTGAATTTATAACCGCAAGGCATCGCAGGGCTAATAATCGACCAGACGCCCCAGAAAACTTATGTAAAAGAAATATATGTATTGGTTTCTACAGGTAACCAGCCTGCTTCAGGTATTTACTACATAAGGGAAGCAACAGCGCGCTCGGAGTTGGCAGGTCCTGTCAGTTGGGGTGTAGAAATTCAAACCTAATTTTCCGCATTTCTCCTTTGTTTCGTCCTCGTCGGCAAAATGTCGCTCTAGGCCACGCCACGTTAACCCACAAAACCGGAGGGTCCAGAAATTTAGCATAAATCACATAAATATGCGGCGGTTTGAATATGGCAAGGAAGAAGGCAGCAGGAGCAGCGGGATAAGCAGCCACTGTGACGTGGATTTGTGCCAGGGATTTCAGGGCCGATTCGTCCTTGTTCAGCAGGACGTGTTCAGCTGCCGTTACTGCCGTTGGCTCAAACGGGATTAGCTTTTAATGCCCTTCGGTTATGTTATTTACAAATGGCTTTTCAAATGATGCGCCACTGCTGTTATTCCTTCCTCTCCTGGCTCTGGTCCCTAGTTTTTCGGTTAGGTAAAATTTAATATCTTTGTGGTAGTAGTTGCCATTAATCAAATATGCTTGTGCGATTTATTTTCCTGCAGCTTAGTGGTTATTTAATTTGATTCCACAAATCCGTTTCGGGGGGCTTTTAAAAGTCAATATAGCTAAGTTTTCGTTCGGATGATTGTTTTTTGGGAAACATATTAAATACGTCTCAAAAATATTTTATAAAAGAACTCCAAGCACAAAAACTATATAGACTTTTTAAAGAATTAACTTAAGGTATCCTTACCCTACTTTTGGGTTATAAATCTTGGTGCATTTGTATTCATTCACATTTTCATTTCTCTGAAATCTGTCAGAAATTGGTTTCCTTCTACGGATTTAATCTGTCCAAAGTCTTATTTTGTCCCTCTTTACTTATATTTAATTTGTACTGTCTTCGGCTTGAGGACATTAATATTTCCTGCGCTGATTTCAGGAAAACCTTTGCACGCGAAAATCTGGAATCCAGAGAGAGACAGACCAGGGATGAACTTTATTTTTATCGCATGTACATATGTGAAATGCCAGCGGGCATTCCGTGCTGATGACGATCCCGCCGATGTCTCCATCTTTTCCGCCCCTCCTGTCAGTGGGATTTCCCTGCTTGACTGGCTGTCCGTCCCGTGTCCCGTGTCCTTGCCATCCTTCAGCTGTCAGTTAAGCATTCAGCACACGCGACACAGCGCGAAAGATTCATAATTGTTGCACATCCATGGTATTTCTCGTTTCCATTCCGATTCCCACTTTCGTTCCTAGGCTATGATGGTCGTCATCACCATAACTTTAATACATTGTAATTGTGTTAACGTCGTCGTCAGAGTTCGGCTGCACTCGGGAAAATCATTGAGACAATTTTTGTCCTCTTTTTTAATTTAAAAGTTTTTTGTGTATACCAAGAATTGTTATCAAGAAATATTAAATGGCAAAGAATTTAAAATACACGTATTTTTAATCCTAGCTCCAAGAATTAGATCTAAAAAGCGTATTTATTGCTTTCAGTGCATTAGAGTCAGTGTTGCAGCGGCGACTGCCACAGTAACGTTACGTATACGCAGTGTTGTTCCCGGACAATTTGTGCCGCAATCTGTGCCAGAACAGAGCGTTCCCGTTGCCTCACTTAACGGCTTAATATATTGTTCCGGCAGCTGCGACTGCCATGGCATAATATCCTCTCTCGCACAAACACTGACTGCACACCATCGCCATCGCAGATGAGTGCACATGGCATGTATGAAAAAATATAGACAACGAAAGAGTAAAAAGCAAAGGCGAAAACCAATGCAATGCAGCTTGCTTTTATGCGCAGGCATACTTAATATTTATAGTTTGGATGTGTGCTTTGTGTGTGTGCGACTATTCCGTAATTTAATTACAAACTTTACGCCATTAATTTAAAACTTTAGGCCAACTATCGAGCGCAGCTGCCGCACGAGGCGAGGGAAGCAGACTTCACGTGCCACAAAAGGGGGCAACATCAACACAAGACCAGCCTTGTAAATAACCTCCAGCCCTATCCAGGACCACACATATACATATATATATAGGATAAATACCACACGCTGTCACAGGCAGGACAATGGATGTGGTGCAGCCTCCGCTAGTTTATACGCTGGCAAACATATTGAAAAGCCAACTGGGCCATTTGTCAGCCGGAAACGCGCTCAACTTTTGTAATTAGATAGAGTGAAAGGGACTCGAAGGGCTATGAAAGTTGTCCTTATTAGCTATAACAAGGAAGTTAGATTCTTTTAATTACTTTTATTATTATTAAATATAATGCCTACATTTTCAAATGAGTAATTTTGTGAATAGCTAATTAAAAATGAGTATAATTTACCATTGAGTTTATTTAAAGTGACACTCAATATTCACTTCCTTATTATTTCTATATTTATTTTCATTTTAATTTAAATATGAAAAATAACGCAACTTAAAACATACAATATTAATAAGAGAAAAATGCGTTTTAATAAAGACTTTTAGTCTATTTCCATCCTACTCAAAGCAAAATCCAGTCACCGGAGCACAAAATATTAATGGACTCTCAACTCAACTGGTTTATTATATTTATTATGTATTTGCATTTACCCTGACATTTCTTTTTTTTTTTTTGGCTCTGGCTTATTATGTAAATTTAAAGTTGGTCTTTTTGCCTGATTTATGTCTCGCAACGCTGGCTGAAAATTTCATTAAAACTGCAATGCAGCCACTCAGCATGATGAAGTCTCCGGCAGCAGGTCTCCTCTCTGATCTCTGCATCCTTCGTCCTGTCTGGCGCCTTTATCTGGGCATAATGCCTGCCAATTGCATTTGCCAGGACCTGGCTTATCTGCCGCTCCTGCCACTGCTCCCGCCTCCCATCGAGCTGTAATAAATCAACTCATCCTTCTCTTAACCTTAGACGCTCGGCATCATCTTGTCAATGTCGCTGGCAGCTCTCCATTTTTTCCACATATAATATGAAACATATACATACGTATGTACAGCTGTGTTCACTGAAATAGCAGTGCCCACGACCTGCACGTTAAAGATTGGAAAACACTGTTACAAACACTATTTTCATAAAATTTTTTTTCATAAAGGCTTAGTGTATTTAATTACTAATAATACCACAATCATTTAATTTAGGTAACATAAGCCTTTTAGAAGATATAGCTAATAACAACAAAAAAGGTCTATATTATGCCGTTCATTGAAA
>JAEIIJ010016704.1:0-62979 GCA_018904815.1 Drosophila ogumai | reverse complement strand
TATGAAAACTAGCACAAAAACGCTTTCCGAATGGAATTTACTGCATTTTTGGCTTTGTTAACAATTTTTAAAATCATAAATTGTTGATATGGGAGGCCCGGGAGGCCTTGGTAAGTCTATCATATATAGAATTCATTCTTTGCTGCCATATTTTTAATCCTATTTGTTTTTTGGTTAGGCTCTCCAGGAAGGCCAGGAGCACCTGGTGCACCAGGAGCACCAGGATCACCCGGATCGCAGTACATTCCACCAGCGCCAGGAGCACCGGGTGCTGGCCGTGGCAACGGCGAGTTCAACCCTCAGACAGGCTATAGCTACTAATCCCAGACGCGAGTCCTAGGAAGCCAACTTCAAATCCCTCGGATTGATGAAACCTCAGAGCAATGCAAGCTGCCCAAAAAATACTCTTTCTTTTCCCCATAAAAAAAAACAGGTTAACTTATTTATATAAGCTTCCTTCCTTTTGTTCTACGACAATGTGTGAGCGTTCTTCTATCGAAATAAACGAATCTTGAATAAAAACCACAAAATGTTTGGTGTATCTTTTTATTTGACTAAAAAACTTGTTATATATTAATACTAAATATTAAAAATAAAAAAATAAATTATTTAGTTTTGTAAAAAAAAATGTGATAACAAAACCAAAGAATACAAAGAATACACGATTTCCAAGAACACATAATTTGGAAGTATCTAAAACTAATGAGATTAGTATTCAAATATTGACTAGGGGGTTTTAGAAAATATTCTATAGCTAATGGTTCCATTCGTAAGTAAATGCCATTAATACTATGAATTGTTCCACAAGATTGACTAGTCCTCCTTTGGCAAGGCAGCGGCATTGGGTTCCCAGTTAACGCCATCGTGCGGCAAATCGCTGCGTACGAAGGGCGACAGCCAGGTGAGATGCATCCGCTTTCCTAGCACCATCTCCAGATTGCCCCTCAAGCCGCGATCGTATTTCCTGGTGCCACGCTCTATGGTCACTGAACCATTCTTGATGATGGACCAGTGGAAGATGAGCAGCAGGGATGAGATGCCAAAGGCCAGCAAGGTGAGATCATAGATGACCACGTAGAAGCTCTCCCAGCTGGGGTACAGCATCACACTAACCATGGGAGCGAAAACATTAAAGAGCGTGGACCAGCGCCAGTAGATGTCCAGGTGGAGGTGCCACAGGTAAATGCTCTGCGTTATGGCCGCCACGAAGGACCCAATGATCATGTACACCAAATAGAAGAAGAAGTACCGGTAGTTGTGGTGCCCGATGCAACAGCAGGTGAATCGGCAGTGGTGATCCCGCTTCAGTACGCACACGTTGCAAACCTCACAGTGCCAGGAGCGGGGCGGCACTAGCGTCTGGCAATCGTGGCACATGTGCCACCGGGCCAGCTTGCCGGGCTCCACCGGTGGCTTCAGCAGCTCCACTGGAAGTCCATATATATTTCAAAGTTAAAGCTGGTCTAGGTATAATCTCATACTCACTCCTTATACTGGTGTCCACTAACATGCAGGCCAGCATGTTGGACGTCAGGTTGAAGATGAGGAATACACTGGCCACCCAGAGCACTGTGTAGCAGACGCCGCCGATGACAAACAGTTCCGGCAGCACGATGACGATTTGGAATATGTATGTCACCGGCACGAACACAGCCACCAGCAAAAAGGCTGCGAAATCCGACAGGGAACGTGGCTTTACTCGGTCCCAGGAGCGCAGAATCATTTTAGTACCGTTATTTGTTGCTGTTATTTCTTTTGACTGTTGAAATTGGTTCTTTTATCGTTTTAGTGCGCCCAGCTGCCGTGGAGAAAGAAAAATGAAGCCCTACGGTCACACAATCTAGATTTTTTTTCTGTACCAAACAGTGATGAGCTTGCATAAGCTAGGAACTGAGAAAAAATAAGCTAAATATGAACCAAAATGTACAAAAAAGAAATAGCTAAATTTAAATAAAAGCAAACGTACAACTTATATTAATTTTGTTATATGAAGAACTTGTTCAAGTTTTAAATACGAAAATGATAATATTAATATAAGCTATATTTAGGGAAGAGCCTTTTCATTTTCAAAAATGGCAGCACTCCCTCTACCTAAAGTTTATCTCTGGTCACACTGATGTTATGTTTTTGTGAAATTTGAAACGTTTTTTTGCTGACAAAGTTCTATTTTCATGAACCACGATTCAGCATGGAGCAGACCATTAAAATGGAAGTGAAAATCGAAAAGGCGGAGCCCCGGGACGAAAACGATCCTACGCCTCTGCGCGAGAGACGTGAGGAGTCTCCACGTGCCAGTGGCTTTGAGCCCGACACTTCGGTGTCGAAATGCGGGTGGGACAGCGATCTAGAGGAAGATGTACAACGCTCGGCGCGCCCACCAACTCCAGGAGCCAGCCTGCAAGCCATTCAACCCAAGGCTGAGTTCAAGATGGATCCCGATCATGTGATGCTAGATGAATTTTTGAATTATTTGCGAAATACTGAGGAGGCGTGCCTTCCTCCTCCTCCTCCCCCTTCTTATTCTCCCCCTTCTTCTTCTGTTTCTTGTCCTCCTCCGCCTCATCCATCTCTACCCCCCTTTAATCCCGTCCTGGATGGCCTTCCAAGCGCTTATACGGCCCGCGAAAACCTAGAGGACATGGATTTGTGCAGCCTTGGAGACGAAGAGAGCGATGCCGAGCTCATAGCCGAGAAGATGGAGATCCTCCGAAAGTTGGCCATGGTGAATGAGGATGATCAGGGGGGCAGTGGAGAGCAAAAGAAGAAGAGGAAGAGGAAGAGGAAGCGCTCCCATCACTCGAGCAAAGAGAAGGAGGAAGGGGCTGAAACTAAGAAGCGGCCGAGGAGCAACAGTTCGCCGGATGAAAGCCAGAAGGAGAACAAGCGTAGCCAGAGCCACCACTCACCCGGACGTCGCGTTAAGGCCGAAAAACCAGACCTTGATTATGTTCCAGTGCAAGATGACGAGAAGCGCCTGCGCGTGGTCAAGGCCTCCAAACTCCTGGAGAGTCCCCCGAAGATCGTTCCGAAGATGGAAAATCTTTCAAAACAGGACAAACGAAACCTGGGCGTAGCACGGGCCCAACTGGCGCTGGAACTGTTTCAAAAGAATGCCAACAAAGATGACGAACGCGAGGTCCTAATGGTGGAAACCATGTGCAAGCTCCCCGTTCACGATTCCTTCCGGAATCAAAATAGCTTCGAGAATCCCTCGCCCCTGTGCAACAACATGAACGTGGTGTACGAGTTCAACTCGGCGCCCGGAACGCGCATCAACCTGTCCAAATGGGGCCTTGAAGTTTTACCTCAGCCGATCCGAGAACTGTGCCGGATCCTGGGCATAGATATACACCGCCTAAAGCAGCTCCAGAGGACGGTAACGCCGTCGCAGCGCATACTCAAGCTGAAGAAGGAGCAAATGGAGCTGGGAGTGGGCTCCGAGGACGCCGAAGCGGATAAGGCGACGCTCTTCAAGAATGTTTGTATCCAAGCGGATCTCAAGACCTCCACACAAGATGTTGGCATCCAGGTACGGCTGGAGGATCCACCGAATGACTCTACCTTCTGGCAGAAACGCTCATTTAATCCAATGGATTTGTCTCAACAGCAGTCCAATGTAATGTATGCCCTGCAGGAGATCGCCAGGGCGATTCCAGATGCCGCCATGGCCGAGACACTTTACAGAAAACTTGGTCCAGCCCTGGCCATCGTTCGCCATACCGTACGCCAATGAATCTCACATCGTATTTCGTATTCTCTCTCAGTTTATTTATAAATATATTGCCAAAAAATCACTAGAATTATCCAATAGCTTTAAGGACCGACCAGGAGTGCCTTATAATTTGATCTTGGCCTGAAATACCTCTTAATTTCTCGAATATATTCATGTATCTCTCGCAACGCAAATGCCAAAGTGGCGTCCAAGGCCACACAACTTATGACATAACGAATTTCTAGATGTATAACTGGCATTACTCATTCTCCTTCTCGCTTATTCTTTGTACAATTAATAAATACACATACATTTATAACAAGTAATAGAACGTTTTGTGTGTGTGTGTCTTTTGCTAGAGTATAAGTACGGTTCCAAGTAGGGCCCTTTCTCCTTCTAAACTTGTGTTTTATGCGAGTCGATGTCCCCCTCTCTAGTTAATGGCTAAATTGCACTAAAAACTAATTCGTAACTATAAGCGTAGGCTAGTAGAGAAGATTGTATCATTTGCGCACTGTAAACACAAACGGGGCCGACTCCTCTTCCTCCTGCTGCTCCAGCAACGTAGTTCTTATTGTGGTCCTGTGCTCCTGGGCCTCCACATCGTCGTAGTCCACCGAGGAGGAGCGCAGCAGCTGGAACTGTGAGTTGGAATCGTTACGGGTGATGATCAGCGAAGCGGGTCGAGGTCCTGCCAAGGTATACCAATTTTATTAGTAATCAAAGTACACTTTAGGGGTTCTAAGACTTTACCTGGTGGTGGCTTGGTTGTCAAGCGCTTGACTCCACCCTGGAGTACCTCCGGCTGCTGGCGCTCAGAAACATATTCCACATTTGGTGTCAGCTTGTTATTGTTATTATTACTGCTCGCCGTTTGTTGGATCGATACCCGCTTGTCGGCCTTGACGCTGCCCTGCTGCTTCAATATGGAATCGCGACCCAAGGGCGGCGGCGGCGGCTGCATGGAACCTGAGGAGCCGCCGCCCAGCAATGGCGTTGTCATTGCAGACCCCATGGCACTAGGCGTGTCGAGTTCTAAAAATCATACGGATTGATGGGGGAGATTTAGTTAGGGATCTCTGGGGGGTGAAGATGACAAAGCCCGCCGCCCAAAACAAGGCCCGGAAATGCAGGGGAAACCAGGTGGGAATATAAAGCAGCCATTTAACTCGGAACATAAGAGGTTAAAGACAAACACACAGCAAAGGCAACATAAGTAATAAAAAAACGTATGTCGTTACGCATCTTATTTATTATGTAAACTTTGCACACACAGATAGTAAGAAAGCTGAATAAAATGCAAGTGGAGACGAGTTGTTCATAAGATTTATCGTTTATTTGATGCTTCATCCATCATCTCGCTGGGGGGGATAGTAGACATAGATGGTTTAGTGGAGGGTAGGATTGAAGGTTGATTAGTTGTTCATGTTTTGTGGTGGGTTTCACAATTTTAAATGTTGCAAATAATTAATAATAATAGTCTTGGGTAACAATTGGAATGATTTTTAGTAGTAATTGCACAACTCAAATATTAGTTTTCTGGATATTTTGGTAAAGCCAAAAGCCAAAGCAAAAAGTTCAACAAAGTGAGGATGATATGTAAAGCTGGAAATTAAATCGATTTTATAATCAAATTATAGACTTTTTTAATTTAATCCAATGACTGACTTACTAAAAAATCAATGTAAAATGTCATATTTCCCTTGTTATTTAGTTTAAAACACCAAAAAAAGCATATTTTAATACAAATTTCGATAGATAAAATATAAAAAACCATAATTTTCTAAATCTTTAATAATTTAATAATTTCCGTTTTCGATTTTAATATTTTATTATTTATTTTAAGAATTTTTTAGATAGAATTAAGTTAACTAAAAATCGACTTATTTCCAGCTCTAATGATATGGTTTTTGGTTTGTGGGTTCCCTTTGGTCCTTGGGTCGGGTTTGTCAGACTATAAAATATATGTATATATTGTACTAAGTTAAGTTAATACTTAAGCGCGGCTTGATTCGTTCTTTTTTCTTTGTTTTATGCATTTCTCATGGGTAAATCACAGATCACCCCGAAAATTCCTCTCACAGCTTGGTGTCATCGTAGTTCTGTTCGCCGGAAATATTGGGTATGACCACCACCAGGGGCAGGGGCAGGCTGCTAGCTGTCTCGCTCAGCAGCTCGCTACTTATTGATATCTGGCGCGAGGCCCGATGATTATGATGGTAACCACTGCCGACACCATTGTAACCAAACACCGAATCAACATGCATTAGGTCGAGAGTGCTCCCGCTAAAATCGTGATCGTGATCGTTACCATTGCCCAGGTGGGCACCACCGCCACCACTGCCCACCAGAGTGCTCAGACTCTGCAGGGAATGCGAGCTGGCACTTCGATTGTATTCCGCATGCAAGTACTTGTTGTTATTGTTGTTGTTGTTGTTGCTGGCGCTGCCGCTGCTGACCCCATACTGCTTGAGGTCATCGGAGGGTGATCCGAACTCGGATGACTCGCGTATGGGTGCTAATTGCAGTTGTGCGGCTGCCGCCAACATCTCACCTGTGGGACTTGGTCGTTCACTGCTGTTGGCCACATCCTCGTATGCCTCCTCGTTCAGGGTCTGCAAAGTGCCACAGATCATTTGCTCCTCCAGGGTGACCTGAGGATGAAGAGAGCGCGGAAAAGAGCATTGTTAGAGGGTTTAAACTAAAGGAGAATCCTATGTGTAATGGTTGGGCAGTCTGCTGAGCTGAGCTCTTTACCTGCAGGTATTCGTAGTCATGAACTTTTGACTGCATTTATTTTTAGAAATGATCGGAATCGGAATAAGAATAGATCCAAAAAGCGAATGAGTTAGAGCAGAGAGTTATCAAGAACCTTCCTGAATCCATATTAAACCATCTTACCTGCTTCTCCATATGACTAACAGAGTTCTTGCGCGACAGCGACTCCCGCGGTGGCTGCATCAGGGCATCTGTCACATCCTTGATCATTGGCACACTCGTTGGCGGCGCCTCCAAGGCGGCAGTCTGCTGCTGTTGCTGCTGCTGGCGCTGCTTCCTAGGCAGGCGCTCGCATTCACGCAAAGTGGTGATCAGCAGACGGAACAGCTCCCAGTGGCCAAAGCTAAGGCCCAGAACCTAAGAAGGAAGAAAGCAATCAATTAAGGAATTATAAAAATGCTGTATTTCCTGCTTTAAAATATTTTTGTTTGTAAAAGAATTACTTACCGATTTGAGATCCGGCATATCACAGTGCTTGAGGACACGTCCATTGATCGCATTCTCGCGCAGCACGGGCGCCAACTTGGCCAAAGCTGGCTTCATGTCCTCTATACGCTCCAGCAGACTGATGACACCCTCGGTGGTCAGGTCAGTGAGCTTGGTCTGCAGGATGTCGTCCTATAATAAATTAAAGAAGAGATCATTACAAATTTATTTTAATTTAAAAAAAGCCAGAAAACCTACACCAAACGAATCACTGGGCGAGGTAATTAATGGCGTGACGGGTTCAGTGCTTGTGCTGAGATTCCTGGAGCGCAGCTCGTTGTTGACCGAAGGAAATTCGTTGTGGAACATCTGGTAAGGCGGATAAGCCTGCGGCGAAGGCACATAGGTGGTGGGCGCTGGATATTGACGCGTATTGTTGGACACACTGGGTCTGGTTTGCAGCACCAGAGATCCCTCATCCTCGATGGTTTGCTGGTCCTCTAAAAAAGGTTTCCACCTTATAAAGAGAGCTTACTAAGCTTTTTAAGGACTCACCCTTCAAGACCTTTCTCAAATAAGGATCCAAGTTAATGGTAAAGGGCAGAAAGATGCGCAGATCCGCCACCAGGAGATCTGATTTGTGCAGCTGCAGGAAGGCATCCAGCTTTCGCTCATCACGATCCAGCTCCAAGAGAGGAGCAGCTTCCCTCAAATAGGCGAGTTTGGGACGCAGTCTGAAAAGATTATAGGAATAAATATAAGGAATTTATAAGTTCTAAGCCCTACTCACTTCTCATAAACACTCTGCAAAGAGACACTCTCATCCGCATTGCCGTCCATAAACTGATCGTGATGCAGGACTATCATACTGGCCCTCAGAGGCCACTGCTCCGTCAGATTAATCCAGGAACTAAGGCGATACCAACTAAAGTCGATTTGGAAAGCCTTGAGCAGGCGCACAGTGATGTAAATCACATTCATCAGGCGGCGCATGCTCCTCGGATTTACATCGCTGAAGTAGTCATCGGTTAAAACAATCCTCGAGAGATCCAGCACAGTCTGGGGATTCTGGCCCAGGCGATGCAGATTGGAACCCGTGGAGCTGGCCACCGACTCGGAGAGACGCAGTTTCTTGCCACCACCGCCGCGACCCTGGCCACGCAGCTTCTCCTGACTGGAGATGATCTCCGAGGCATTGGACAGCCGTCGGGCAGAGACAGAGTGACCCAGAGTGGGTCCATCGTCCGTCTGGTAGTCGCCGCCGCCACTTCGCTTGAACAGCAGGGCGGTCATTTGAGCACGTTGCACTTTCCTGAGTCCAGAATTCTGCAGGTAAACTGGGAGATGCACCAAATTCCTTAGGAAGTCGTGGCCTCCGATTCCACCCTCCGTAAACAGCCGCCGACTATTGGCCTCGGCTGCCTTGGCAATGACATGGGGATCCACCGAGATGAGCAGCACAAAAGGACGATTCGGCGACGAGAGCAAAGTCTGGACAGCATTGAGCAGGGTGAGGATCCTCTCGGTGTCACACGAGTCCAAGGCATCAATAACGCCCACCAGGCGACTCTGCTGATTGGTAAAGGCATCCAGACACTTGACCATGTCCGTCATCACGGCCACCTCGGCGCCCAGCATGGTCAGGGGGGCAGTCTCACTCGAGCGAACCGCTCGCTTCAGCAGGCGGATGTGTGAGGTAAACAGGGAGACGCAGACCTTGGCCAGGACATGGAGATGCGTGCAGATGAGCGTGCCCAGCACGGCGGCTATCACATAGAGCACCACCAGGATATCCTCCCTCTCCTCCTTGCTGGCAAACGTAAAGTAGGCCACGATCAAGGAGATGCCAGTGACCAGGGTGACCAAAGCCAGTTCGAAGATCAAAACAATGGGAATACAGCACATGCGACGCCAGCGCCAGCCCACGTCCACCTTCAGGCACTTGGGACGAAAGGCCCGGTAAAGCCGCGTGGCCAGCCAGCCATAATGCGATTCGATGGCATCCAGGAGAGACGCCAGCATATGAGCCACTGCCCCATCGCCCGTGGGCGAGGCACTGTTGGCCTCCGCAAAGTGAAACCTTACCGGCTTGGCCTGCGAATCCGATTGCGGTCCCGGCGGATGGCAAAAGGCCACCTGCAGTATCACACGCAGCCGGGTTATCCTCTTCTCCAGGCCATGCTGCACCGAGTAGGCCCACTGCATGTCCATCTGGTAGTTGCAGTACTTAACGGCAGCTAGGAGCAGGTAAGCGAGCAGCAGGAAGCCAACGGCAGCGGAGACACCCACCACCGCCGACCAGGTGCTGAGGCCCACAATTGTGCCAATAAGCAGGGCCACGTGCAGGCAGACAATGAAGAGCAGGCCGCTGGTCCGAACAGGTGGCTCTGCCCACTGGCGGGCAAAGTTGTTCATCTCGTCGCGCAGTTTGTTTAGCAGGAAGCTCTTACCGCTGCCCCATTTGGCGTAGAGACCCACGGTAATGGGCGTGGTCAAGGTGGGTTCGCTGAGCACATCTGCCAGAGCCGAGGAGTACAGCTCGTAGCCCAGCATGCCCTCGGAATCCTCGTTGGTATTGAGTCGCCGGGCTCCGAATACCTGACCCAATATGGTCTTTTGATGCAGCGAGTCCAGGTTGTAGGGCGTTTCACCTGCTTTATTGGCTCGGTACAAGAGCTGGCTGTGCTTGGGGTTGCGCAGGAGAGCCTCCACGATGGCCTTGCTTCGCGCCCTCATGGCAATGTGCAGGCAGGTGTCGCCCCTCTTATCGCTGGCCGTCACCTTGGCCTTCCTGTCCAGCAGCAAATGGACAATCTCCAGATTGCGATTTCTCACAGCCCTCAGCAGCGGTGTATCCCCGTCCTTGGTGGCGGATTCGAGGTCAGGATTGGTGGCCAGCAGTAGCTTCACTATCGGCGTGTGTCCCTTCTCCACCGCCGTATAAATAGCCGTCTTGCGATCCTTGCCCTGAATATCCACATCGGCATGTTTCTTGAGCAAAGCCTCCACCACTGTACGGTGGCCTGCTTTCACAGCATGGATGAGGGGGGTATCCGCACCACGATCCTGGATATTAATGTAAGCACCGGCTGCTATAAGGGAGGCTGCTATGTCCTGGAATCCCTCACGACTCGCTATGCACAGAGCCGTCATTCCATCCTTGTCCAAGGCATTTACATTCGGTTTCTTCTCCAGGATGGAACTAACACAATCGGTGTGGCCACCGGCGGCTGCCACCAGGAGCGGCGTCCACGAATACATGCCGGCGGTGTCGACATTAGCGCCTGCCTTTACCAGTGTGTCCACAATCTCCACATTGCCGCGACGGCAGGCCCAGACAAGAGCTGTCGTTCCATATTTATCACCGACATTGACCTTAGCACCGCGTTGCACCAACAGTTCCACAATGTCCTTGTAGCCACGCCCCGCTGCCCACAGCAGAGCTCCCAGATGATAGTTGCCATGGGCATTGCCATCCGCTCCCTTGTCCAGCAGCAGACGCACCAGCTCCGTGTGTCCCCGATAGGCGGCCCACATCAAACTAGTCCAGCCACCCTGAAAGGAGTTCAAGGATTAGTTTGGTTTTAAGGAGGATCTTAAGGGTTAACAACTCACCATATCACGATGCTCGATTTCGGCTCCATGATCTAGCAAAAGTTGAACCACATCAAAGTGTCCGTTGCGAGAGGCGCAGAGCAGGGCTGTCCAGTTATCCAAATCCTCGGCCTGTACATCAGCACCACGGGCCAGAAATTCACGAACAAAGGCTGTGAGACCACGTCCTGCCACTACCATTAAGACTGTGGTGGAGTTCTGCAAGGATTTTAAAATATTTATAACATATTTAAAATGTTTTTATTTAATTAAAAGCGAAGGGAAGCTTATGAGTCTTATTATTAGTTCCCTAAAAATATAAAAAAAAATAACTCATTCTCTCTCTAAATATATTTTTAAAGAGCAACTACACTTTTACCCTTTACTTTTCTTTAAATTAAAAAACCGCTTAAGATCTCACCTCATCCCGATCATCAATGGTGAGATGTCGGCTGTCCAATATAGCGCGCAGTCCAGAGATGTCATTGTTATCGATGTACTGCAGCAAGGCACGATGTCCCAGTGAACCCATGGAGTCTCCGTAGCGATTTATGTTCTATATAAAACAATAAATCATTAATACACTTCCCAATAAAATTAATAAATTTCAAATAAATGAAAAAACAGAACGGCATGCAAATAATAATTTTGTAGATTTTCTTTTTTTTAGGCAAAACTTATTCCGATTATTCGTGTTACAAAGCAATTAATAAAAAGAAACTGTAACTCTTGGGGGAAAATACAACAATTAGAGACTTTCATTGTCTCTCCAGTGGGTGGTCAGAGGTGAACATTTCGCATGCTTAAACCATTAAGAACCACAAAACTAGGGCTGGGTGGGTCAGTAATTATTCTTACACGTACAGAAATATTGTTTATCTTAAAGCTATATAACAATGGTGTCCAGTTAACCATGAAACCATGATTTTTGAGTCATCGAACCTTAGTGCCAATAAATTAGTTATGTGGGTTATAAAAAGCCCACCAACCACCAAACCAATAATTGTGAAATAATCGCTTCTCCAAGAAATCAGTATACAAAATAAGGATCTTTATGGCGCTGCCGCATAATTCTAAAAATATCTAAGGTGAAAAAAGGTACACGCGTGTGGGTAATCCCTGGAACTGATATCACAGAACACTCCACAACGGACATCTTTGATCTCGTAAGGCTTTAGCAAATAGATATTCATCCGGTAATCGCTGGAGTTATGACTACGATAACGTCACACAGATTGTCGTATTTGTTATTTGAACAATTGCCAGGCTGTTTGCCGGCACGCATTGCAGTAGCTTGGCTTTAATTTATTTGTTTATTTTAATTAATATCATTGAATCTCCGGTCTCTGTGGAGGCTGATCAAATGTCTGCTCGTTCGATTGGATCAATAAAAAATTAATGACAACAATCTTGTTTATTGGCCGGGCAAAGTCGGTCTTGCTCTATTCGGGATTTATAGACTTTGCTTTGGCTTTGGGTTTCATTCGAAGGTGTCAAAATGCACTGGAGCGTAACGAGGGGGGTACAACGGTACAGTAAATACAAATTGGTAAACAAAGTTACCGCTCAAAGCCGACTAAATGTGTTAGATCTAATTGATATTTTGCAAGCAGCACCCTAGAACGAGTCAAATTATGGCGTTTTTTAAAAATTGGTATCAGTAGAGACTAGAAATAGATAGAAATTAGATTAGACAGATAAGTAGCTGCTGCGATTTACGATCTGGCTGCGTGAGTAAATTTTCATAGTCTGGAGTATGTTTATTTATATAGTTTATCTCTGTCTTCCGGCTAAACGTGGGTATTTCCCATATTTAACTAGGGGAACATTATGAATTATCCATGGAAGAAGTGATAATTTTATGTTGAGTTGATGTTTACATATATCTCGGGGTTATTAATATTTTATTTATAATTTAGGATATAGAAATATGTGTTATTAACCATTAAAGCTGAAATATATCGATGCTTAGTGATTTAACATCGATTTTTAATTTAAAAATATCGAAAATATCGATTTAATAAGGCTTTGTTAACTACCACTTTGTTTTATGATTATATGTCAAAATAAATGTGGAAAAACCTTGATGTTTATTGTTTTATCATCGATTTTGACTTTAAAAAAATTGAAAACATCGATTGTTTTCTAGCGTTATTAACCATACACAAAATAATTTAGTCACAGCTTTGGGCTTGACTAATTTAATTAGTTACTTTTACTTGTTTTCGTTTAACTTAAAGTTTTAGATAAGTTTATTTTGTATATTACGTGTTCTTGCGGTATACAATACCATTTATTGGTATTTAATTTATGCCCAAACTATATAGTAATATTTAAGATGTATCACTAATAACCCTTACTAATTTATTGCATACTAAACACTCTTTTTTTGTACATATACTTTACATTTTTCCCCTTTTTCTTGGCCGGCGATCGCAAGTTATTCAAGCTCAGCCGCGAGGCATTCAGAATCAATTCATCGAAGCTCTTTGATAGTTTCATTTTGCCAGCTGATTCTTCTCCCTCCGCAGTGGTCTCCAGATTGTTGTATATTTTCTTTATTACTAATATTTCTTATGCTGATAAATTGTACTTTTCTGGGGAGGGCTCTTTCTTGTACGTGCGTCAAGCTCTTTTATCAGCAATGTAAACATGGAAATTCTTCGGCACAGAGATCACATTTACACACTCTCACTGATTTTTAATTAAGCGAATGGCATAGCCATACTTCTTAATTATTTTTCACTTCAATATCAATTTTTTTTTTTTGCAGAGCTATTTCCTCTTTTTTGCTGCACTGCCAATTAATTGACAAATTAATTCGTGTGTTTATAAAGAGATATAGTAGATACTGTGGCCAGGCGATGCAACAACCGTACCGAACCGAACCCAACCGGCCGCCTTAGACGCTCGGCGACGTCTGACGAGGCGAGGCGGGCTTATCAAGCAACCGTTTGGCTTGGACAGTGCGAAATTAAGTTTACACGCAAACCGGAGGCGAGCATCGCTTTTCTGCCTGATTACCGCAAGTCTACGCGAGCTTTGTTTTGTGTTTGCCCATGGAAATGCGCCTGTTTCGTGCCGCAAATATAGTAATTGGCCAACAACAAAAAATAGCAGCCACCAAAAACCGAAACTGGGAAACTTGTTTGACGATTTTGGAGCTGGCCACCGCTCCTGCCGCCACGAGCGTTGCACAAAGACTGATTTGACCAGGTTTTGTGGTCACAACATCGCGGGGTCTGGCTGTTATTTTTGCACTGGCTTTTGCGCAAAGAGTTTCACTTGAATTTATGCTTAGAAGAAGGCCGGCTAAAGTGTAATTAATTGCCTGCCCCTCTGACTTTATGGCTTCCATTAGGGGTTATTAAAAAAAGGGACACTAATTTATTTGTCATAGAGTATCGGTTACTCGATAATAATGCCACACTCCAGTTATTAATAGATTACGTTATTCTGAAGCAAGTAGCTTGGACACTGACTGAAAGCATTCGATAAGTTGGAGACGTTCTGATGAGCGATTGCCAATTTGTGAGTTTCGAGTGCCTGCAATTGAGTCGCAGTCGCACGTCACTCGACTTAATGCTTAATGGGCTCTCCAGCAGCAGTAATGGGTTAAGTTATGCCCAGTCAGCCCTTAACAGCAGCAGTTAGATAAATAGTTGTTGGATTTTAAATAAACTAAAAGAAAATGTATTCATTCGGTTGTGGCTTATAGTAATTAATAGAGGTTATTTGTCAACAACTCGCAGCTATATCTATGGACTATTAATTACAATACTATTCAAATGAAGCCTCAGTAATTGTATCAGTTAATAAATTAAACATGTAAATACAGAAAAATAAGAATGATTCTGTAGTTTGCAAAGCAAATGATAAGTAAGAGTGAAAATTGAATACAGGTTATAAGAGATACAAGTATTTATAGTAAGTAGATAAAAGATACAAGTAATATATTCACAATATATAGTATATATAAGTAGATATATTCACTATTACGATTAATTTAAACTAAATTATATATTTATTCATTTATTTACATATTTCTTTGTTGATGTATACTAATAGCTTGTCCTTCCTAATTTGATTTTTATTTTAAAATGGTATCTGAACAAAAATTCCCACTTGTATCCTTTACCTTAAATTCTTTATTACCTTCCAAAAAAAAAGGGGGAAGTTTTTATAATTTTAAAACTTAACCCACTGACATACTTCGGAGTTCAACCAATACCAATATTTCGGGGAAAAACCTCAGACTTCCTCTGAATCGCCTTTAACTGTACATAATTTCTTTTTTAGTTCCCCGAGAGGGGCCTTAACACGTTTTATAAATCAACCATATGTATGTTTCGTCCAGAAAAAAAACAAAGAAGGTATGCACAGTTTTAAGATGTATAAAACGTGTTATGACCGTTTAAGAACCAAACAAAGAACGAATTCTTGTATCAACGCTTTCCAATGGCCTAAAAACATGTTTTTTAAATATTAATCTGTACTTTTACTGCCAGTAAAGTAAGGTCTTAAGGAGAGTTAAAAAGTCGTGGCTTTCAGGAATGAGTAAAAGGGTAACTGGAAATTAATTGAAATATTCTTTATAAATATAGATTTTAACTTAACCTTTTCATAAGGTATTATTTCATTTCCTCTTAAATAATCCTTAAATAACAGACCCTAGTTTCTTCCCCTCGACTGTTGTGCACTTAACTTAAGTAAAAAAAAATACCTCTTGGGTGTGCACGAGCAGGCTAGTACAAAGAGCTAAGAAAAGACCATTCCTGATGGCATTAGTGGCATAGAGCAAAGCAGTTAACCAAAGTCTGAAGAACCAAGAAGCGACCGCAACTAGAATGTTTATTTTTAGATCCAGTGCACGCGACCCATACAGGTTTTCACCTGGATGAGCCAGAGTGCAGTTGTGTGTAAGTAAGGTGTGTGCTTGCGGTGTGTGTCTAGTGTCTCTAGTGTGTGCAGACTATGTACACGGGGTTAGGCCAATCTCGGGGGTTAGGGTTCCAACAAGCGGCAGCAAAGAGCAACACGGGGTTACAACACCAACACAGAGAGCGAGAGGAAGAGAGAGCCAAGAGGATAAGTGGCGGCATTTACATGGACATGGATGTGGGAGAAGCGACGCAGGGCCAGGTTGAAGTGACTGAACCGGCGGGAGGGACTCTGATTCGAGTGCTCCTCGTGCTCCTGCCCTGACGCCGGACTGTCCTTTCCCTCCGCCGCAGCTGCAGCCACCGCAGCGTCCGTCTCCTCCTCGATGTCGATCACGAAGCGGGGCAGAGAACTGTGCGGCTTCCGCTCGGTTCCATAGCTTCGGTGTGGATGGCGGGATTTTCTTATGGCACGCTCCTCGGTCTCCAGGAGCGGCTGATGCAGGGACTGGACATCGTGATGATGCAGATTGCTAACCAGAGCTCCAATGGTACTGTGTCCCGCTGTTGTTCTACTGTTGGACGAGGTGGGACTCGCTGAGGTTGTAGATCCCGTGTCCGAGGCAGCCTCTGTGGTGGTTAGATCCCCCTCCTCTGGTATGCTTTGGGTGGAGGCGGAGGAGGATGCCTTCTTGTGCGGCTTCGGCATGGCTGAAGCTGATGAGCTGGCGGGGTTTTGATTACGGGGTAGGAACGATGTATTTCAGTTGACACTCACGAGATGCTCAATTGCACTCGGTTATCTAGGACGTGGCTTAGTTAGTATATAGTTTATCATTATTTACGTGACTTAAACCGAAAGCTACGAAGAAAGCTCTGCGCTCTAGGGCAGTTTGGGGTTCTTTAAAACTAATTGAAGATGAGAGGGACTGACTGAATGAGAGCTGTTCCACTTCCTCCAAATGAATCATAATTGTTTTGATTGATGCAATTCCCTTGGGGTGGCCTGTCAATCAAGCCGGCTCTACACGGGTTTCACAGGGGACGACAGGCTGATAACATTCCCTAGACAACTGACAAGGCGCTGGTGGGTCATCCCTATCACATGATATCTCTGCCTAGTTTCGCTGATAAAGGAAAGGAGCGCATCTCGGATTTGCACGGCACACTTGATAGTGGTTGTATAGAGTTTAGTTAATACCTCACTCCCACCCGGACTCGTCTTTAGGCGGGCCTTGAACATTTTCGCCAAACTCTCGCCGCTCAGTTCCGTCTTGAAGGCCGCCTTGGAATCGTTTTGGGGAAGATATATATACGTACTGCCCGTACTGTGAACTGTCAACTATTAATATTCGAATTTCAATTTGGGGGAACCGTCGAACGAACCGCTTGCCAGAGGCGCCGCCAGTTAACTGTCCGCTTTTTCCATGAAAGCCTCATATATAAATGCTGCGGGGACCAAACGATCCCCTGGCTCCTCCGTATTTAATTTTCATTAATTGGGCAAACAGGCCGACGGCGACAGTCCCCGCAGATAACTCAGATAAGCAGCGGATACTAAAAGGCTATATTGCCTAGGCCTGCCGCCTATCGCTTGCTTCCTTATAAACAAAAACCATATAATTATCGTGTTTTAATTACCTTTTCTATATTTCCACAAAAGTCAAATAGAAGTGAGATTTTATACCGGAAAAGGATGAGCAAAGAATACTTTGTAACTCTTTTTTTGGGGGGAGTATTTGGGGATTATTGATGATTATGAAAAGGGTTTTAATTTTAAAAGGTTTTCTTCTTTTAGCAAAGTAATTTTTATGTTGAAAAAAATTACAATTCTATAGAAATAAATAAAAATAATATATATTATATATTTATAAATATCGATTTAAAGAATTCAAATATTTCCGGTATTCTTGACGGGTTTTATAATTTTATTTTTTAAAGGAGTCATTTGCGGCCCTAAAAATTATATATATTCTTGATCAGCATAAACAGGCGAATCTTTCTAGCCATCTTCGGAAGAAAATTTTTAAATTTAATTTGTGTCCGAATTTTTAAAATTTTATAAGGGGTTGTTAGTACGTTAAAATTGTCAAAAATGTTGATATCGTAAAATTTAAAATTAAGTATGCAGTTTTTTTAAACTAAGAAAAACTAACCCATAAATGCTTACAGAATTGAAATTAGTGAATTTTTGACAAAGTTATGATAGATTTCATGTTCGGCTCCTTAACAAATTGTAATCTGCAAGGGTATACAAACACTGGCTTGCCAAAGTTGGCTTCTTTTTTTGTCCCTAATTTGTATAGGATTACAACTAATAAATCATATTAATAGAAATAGAAATATCCTCATATTTCTCTCCTGCCTTTATATTCACTTTTTTTAACCACCTTTGCCTGCACTTTAGCGCAATAACTCAAACCAAATGGCAGCATACTTTCAGGCCAAAGCCATAAAGTTATTGTAGAATTCCAACTCTTCAAGTAAGTTGATTTTTACTTGCACAAATGTATAAATATCAATGCCTATAAACCCATAGAGAAGGGTGTGTGCCATTCGAGGCGTCTCAACCAATTCCGGCGACGATAAAACAAACAGATGGAAAGCCATTTGCGCCGCCTGCTCACTTATCGGCTAAACAATCTGCTTTGGCAAACTGCTGGAGCAGCAGTCAGTATCCGATAAGCACCCCATTATGCCCCTTTATAGAACACAACATATGCCGACTAAGCTCTGCTTTTGTGGCGTTAAACCCACCTGCATAGGATTACCACCTCCGCGGCCAAAGGAGTTGCGGAGAAGGCCAAAGGGAAAGATGCTGCCGTAGCCACCCTGATCGATCCGACGATCCTGGCCAGCATTGCTGGTCGTGGGGGACTCCTGCAAGCTATCCGGATTGAGCGGTGACATCTCCGAGTAGGCGCGGCCCACAAGATGCAATTTGGGTGTACGTTTCATTGTTTTTATTTTATAACTATTACACGAGCACCTTTATCTTTTATCAGTTTTTACAGCTCAAATATTTGACTTTCCTCACTGAACATTTCCACACAAAAGCCACTATATAATCCAGAAATATATAGTATATGGCTTTGAAAATTGGCAAAAACAAAACCGAGATTACAATCTATTCGAAAATAATGTATAAAAAATGGCAGCGATTAGTGTGAGGAGCGCACGCGGCGCGCTCTGTTGGAAAACTAAATGGAATCGGGGAATCAGAATCAGAATCGGTGGAGGTGGAGGTGAACCTGCTGGCGCAGAAAGAGAACACACTCGTCAATCGCTGGCCGGTTGGGTTCTCCTTTTTGCTCGCTTATTATTTCGCTACTTTTCCGCCTTTCCCCTCTTTTCAGCCTTTATTGTTTTGATAAAATGCGAAACTGTAACCCAAAAATAACGGGGTTTATCAAAATGGGTGAGTAAGTAGTGTGGGTGTGTGCCCAGACAGACACACACGTGATACGCGAATGTGGGTGATGATGATGTCGCAATAACAACAACAATAAAAACAAAAAGTCAACCCCAAACAAAGGTATTAACTCAAGGCTCACCGAAGCGTTCGATACCCTTGATTTTGATTCCACTGTGGTTTCCTTCACATAAATTCCAGTAATTAATCAGGGTTTGGTGGGTGGGCAGGGTAGACTTGCGTTTAATAGTTTGAAGACAGAAGGACAAGTGTTGTTTAAAGCAGAGCTTTGGCTTAGTTTAATAAACTTCTTTAAGGAAATTTAACTTAAAGATGTTTAATATACTTCTTCATATTCTGAAAACATTTATTATTAATATTCTAACATCAAAAATACTGATGATTCAATAACACTGATTAAGGCTTCTTTTAAATAATACCTTATTTAAATTTTGTAAAAGCACTTTCTTTCCTGGAAAATGTCTAAAAACATAGATTCCTGGAATATACTCTTTAGATTTGAAACCCATAACAACAACCGCAGCAGCTCAAAATCTATTATTTATAAACTCCCTTTTCTTCAAATAGATGAAACCCTTTGTTTATTTGAAGACTCACTTGGGAATTGGAGACTCGTCGGTTGCCATTTGCTGAGCTGGTCAAATGGGTTTCCATGAAATGCGAAATTGAGTACACAGGAACAGTTTCGCCCATATTTACGATTTCCCACTATACGTACTATATAATATGCACTTTTTTCACTTAAAAAATTGACAAATGTGCGTCAGGTGTCGAGACGATGCGAAAATAAACTGAGATTTACTCGAAGAAATCAAGTGTACGATCGAAGATTGCCAAATGTCTCTGATTAACTCCCTGATTTATCGTAGAAATTAGCATGAGTTTGTGAGGCGATGGTACAATGGTAAGAAAAATCTCAATCTCAAGTACCTTGGTGGATCGCTGCTTAGATTCCATGGCTTGACAAGATCGTTTTGGTGGAAAAATATAGAAATCAATCAAAATTAGCACATTCAAAATTGATGAGCACTCAATAATTATCGACAACTGGCGGTAATGAGCTCAATAACTTGATGATGATTGAAATCGTATATCTTGAGTATATCAAAGCCCCTGAGGATATCGAGTGAAGAGTTCACGATAAGAGTGTCATTACTTTCGAGCACGCAGGGTATTATGATGAATTACCATAGACTTAACCTATAGCCGAGATAGCGCTCCCTTCAAAAGTCAACAAATCAGCGAACCAAATTAAAGCGATGACGATTTTCTAGACGAAAGCGAAAATAGGAACCGAGTATAATAATTATTATAAAAATAAATACAGACGAGATTTGGGGCGGGCTGTAAGTGTGTGTTTTGTATGATATTGCAAGTTCTAGGTCTCTAAATTTATTTATGTAAACCAAATATATATACTTTCGGAGGCAGAGTGAGCGTGTGCGCGCGTGGGGGAACTCAAGAACGGAATACAATGGAGAGCAGTCGGGGCGGTAAATCATCTAAAATGAATTTTCAGTGGACAATTAGCACATTTTGAGGCGCTTATCGGCGGCCACTACACACGTATACTATAATCTACAGATACTTCTACTATACTCTCTACTATAATTATCGGAGTCATGTCGTGTGTCTCTACAAACAAAAATAGTCTCGCATAACTAATTCGGCAAATATGTGAAGCACGGGCAGCCGCCGTCTGGGGGCTCCCGCGAGACTCACCTGTTGAGCGGACCAAGGTCATATATAGCTGCGGATTATCCGGTTATTTCAGGATGCTGCCCACTAGTCCCAGGACACTTCCCCCGATCTCGGTGCGGAATGAAAACAAACTACAGCTGAGCAGCGGCCGTTCATTCACAGCTGAACGCACGTGTATCTGTATCGCAGCGCTGCTGTATCTGTGTGTGCGGGGAAGTCTCTGCAAAATCTATGAGCGTGTGTGTGTGTGTGTGGCAAACTGAAACGTCGATAAAATATATTTCTTTTCTTCCGCGGCGGCACAAAGACTTGTCGCGACACTTAACTAAACGGGGAAAAAGGGTTATTATCTTGTATTTCCTGTAACATTCACAAAACTCAAAGGGTTGTCCGCGAACCAACTAAATAATATTGAGTATGAGCAATCAACGGCACTTTTTCGGGGGTTTATCGTCAGCACATGACTCGCGGGGCATTACACAATCTGGCTTGTCAGCGGCCAAGATTAGCCATCATTTCACTAGTGCTTAAAACGGTTGTAATAAATTTTTAAAATTATTGCTTGTCGAGATTTTAGCAATAGTGGAAAATGCAGTGTGACCACACTTGTTTTGGTTCATAATGCTGCAGGACCTGCTTGAAGTTGTGGACAAGGGAATGTATTTTTGAGCTGTTGTTTACTGGTCACATTTGTCAGCCAACTTAATAGGTTGCTTGAATTGTTTCCTGCTTTTTGGCCATTTTTTACGGATTAAAGTGGTAAAAAGGCAGCTCGGTTATTTTCCCGGTCTTATTTTCTTAGATGAACTCTGAAAATCAGTGAAAAGTGACTTTAAAAGCTTAAATATCACCATCTTAATAGTTTCGATATTTAAAAACTTTAAGAATGGCGCCACCGTCGATAGTTTCTCATCTCCGGCAGGGTTGTCGTCTTGTAGGAAATTATAACATCCTAAATAAGCTTATCGCCTCTTGCAGCGCCAAAACTCGCGACGCTTCAATAAAAGTCTACCAAAAACCTATTAAAATGTCCAAGATTATCCTTAATCCCCGAGAATCCGGCGCTTATATAGTCGAGAATGCCAAGCATGTGCGAGTCCTGCCGGCAGGCATTGAAAAACTATCCCAGGAAATCCTAATAGCCTTGAAAGAAAAGCGTCTCAGCGTTGAAAACTTTTCGCAACACGAATTGCATCCTAATCCGGACCCAAATCAGGCGGAGGAGTATACCAAGGCAGCCGATTGGGTATTTGTGCTGGACACCTTGAACTTTTGCTTTTGGACACCCAGTGAGTATATAGTTGCTAGCTCAATTGACATCTCTTATCTTTAAAACTCTGGATTACGCAGATAACTATACGAAATACAAGGTCGATGGGTATACCGGCTACTTTGCCCTGTGTGCGGCTGTTAAGAGAGCCATCAAGGAGGGCGTCGACATCATCAATCCCAAGTTATACTCGGAGATTGACCTAAAAACTCTGGAGAATATTTTCCGTTCTGACGACGGGGAGACAAAGATTCCCCTGATCCAGCAGCGTTTGGAAGCCCTGCACGAAGTGGGAAAAGTTCTGCTGGAGAAGTACGACGGACATTTTGAGAATGTGATCAAGGCGGCGGACAAGTCGGCAGTGCGCCTGCTGGAGTTGATTGTGGAAGAGTTTCCCTGCTTCCGGGACCAGGCCGAGTTCGCTGGAAAGCGGGTTTCTATCCTGAAGCGAGCCCAGATCCTGGTGGGCGATATATGGTGCTGCTACAGCGCCAAGGGTCTTGGCTTCTTCCAAGACATCGACAAAATAACGATGTTTGCCGACTACCGCATTCCACAGGTGCTGGTGCACTTTGGTAGCTTGGAGTACACCAAGGAACTGATGGATTTCCTCAAGACGGACACTATTTTGGAGAACGGCGACCCCAGGGAGGTGGAGATACGCGGCGCGTCCATACACATCATCGAGGAAGTCAGGGATGCGGTGGTCAAGCTGCTAAATGAGCAGCACCCGGAGATCTCCCTAGACAACGTGAATTCCGTGGTGATTGACCAGTATCTGTGGGACTACCGGCGCAAGCACAACGCCGACTTGGAGCACATTCCTTTCCACAAGGTGCTGAGCATCTACTACTAACCGGGAAACAAATAAAGACTCGCTCAGATGTTTGTTAAATTTTTGTATCCTTTAATGTCACCACAGGCGGAGGAGGAATCTACAGAGTAACTGGCTTGGGCTTGCCCTTCTGCTCAGCAACGCGCTCGTTGTAGCGCTTCACGGACTCCTCGCGGGACAGGTTTCCCTTGCGGGCATATCGCTGGTTGATCAGGAACTTCACATCCATCTGCCGGGCGGAAACTCCGATTAGTTGGGAGCTTAAATATGATTGTTTTAGGGATACTTACACCCAGAGTGGACTCGTGGCGTTTGCGCATCGGGCGCTTGATGCCATTGCGGTGCGCCTTCTTGTTCTGGTTGTGATTTGTGTGGTTCTTGGACTTGGCCATCTTAAACTATCCGACGCATCCGAGTTTTAGAGAAGCAGGCATATGAAATCATAAAATATCTCTCATTACAAGTAGTTCGGGGCATTATTTATTCATTTACACTTCCGGCAAAAGTTGATTATTAACGAAAATCGTTATTTTTGCGGATTTTCTTATAGAATCATTATTTTTGCTACCTACGTTTTCAACACTTCAGCGGAA
The DNA here is from genome assembly GCA_018904815.1 of Drosophila ogumai. Lineage (NCBI taxonomy): Eukaryota > Metazoa > Arthropoda > Insecta > Diptera > Drosophilidae > Drosophila > Drosophila ogumai. Next base: position 39,757 of record JAEIIJ010016704.1, on the reverse strand, counting down.
AAGAAGATGACACTATCGTAACTAAGGACACTATCGATGTTTTTACAATTTAGAGCAGTGTGACCGTTTAAATGCAAACAATAACTATTATAAACTGTTATACGATAGTATAATACTGTTGAATCGATAGTTAAATTCCGATTGCTGTGTTTTGTTTGCAAAAATAAACAACAATAATAAAAAACGTAAAAAAACTCAGTTAAAATTGTAAAATAAACAACAAAAAAGATGCCCCTTACTGCGGAAAGTGCGGCGCAACAGATTCAGGTAAGATATATCCAGTATTTACTCGCTAAATGCTAAAATTTCTTGGCTTTGCAGGATCGCCTGAAAGACATACAACAACATATTCACATAGTGGACGAGGAACGTCGCCGGGCGGAAAATTCAATTTCCAGCCTGGTGCGATCCCTGCATGCCACCAATCAAAAGGTGAAACCCCTGCTGAAGGCCAGTTTACTGGAAGCATCCCAGGAAGAGGCCACTATTCGAGCTGCTCTGGCCAAAATCCACGAGATACGCAGCATTCGCAATGAACGCAGGATACAGGGTGAGTTTAACATGAGATTTACTAAGATGATTTTACTAGATTTTCTCTACAGCTCGTAATGCCGGCAACAAGGAGGCCATTCGCCGTGGGGCCCTCATGAAAATGGTGCAATTATCGGCCCAAACTCTGCCTTTGTTTGTAGGGAAGCTAGGCGAGCGGGCTCCTGCCCTTTGCGGAGCCATTCCCGCCGAGGGTAACTATGTGGCAAAGGTAGATATATGCTGCTTACTTGTAGTTGCCTCAGTTAATACCTTGTGTAATCCTTAGGTTGGCGACAACGTGGCTGCTCTGGCCAAGGGCATCGATGAGGAGGAGAACTGGATCCTGGCAGAGGTGGTGCAGTTCCTGCATCGCCAGAACAAATACGATGTTATAGACATTGACGAGGAGCAAAAGGACCGGCATGTGCTGAGCAAGCGTAAGGTCATCCCGCTGCCACTGATGCGTGCTAATCCAGAGACCGATGGTCATGCACTGTTTCCTAAGGATACGGTGGTCATGGCTTTGTATCCGCAGACCACCTGCTTCTACAAAGCTATTGTTCATCGCCTGCCGCAAACTGCCACCGAGGATTATGAAGTGCTCTTCGAGGATTCCTCGTATATGAATGGGTATGCTGAACCCTTGCCGGTAGCCCAGCGCTATGTGATTGCATATCGTCCTACGAAAAAGGGAGCTGGCAGTGGCAGCGGTAATCTCTCATCGGCTTAGGAATTATAGTTTTTAGGAATTCTAAGTAAAATTTAAGAAAGAAAAAAATATAAAGCTAACAATACAAATAATAATGTATAACAGATTATTTTTTTAAACTTGCCGCACAAAGCTTAGTATTTTCATATATTTTCGGTCACTCTACTGTTATACGTTCTACGACAGTATATTTTGAAGCCACGGTCTTACTGCTGGCCAACTTAAATTAAAGTTTTTAGCACAACAAAGAACAACAAAAAAAGCAGTTAAAATTATGAGCGAAACGGCTTTGGCGACGCAGACCGGGGACTCGGCCAACTGCTTCGATATCCTCAACGTGTCCACGCTGTTCGAAAGCAGCCTGATCGGGGAAGATGACGTCCAAATGGACGCCTACTTGGCTGCCTACGAGGAAATCATGAAGTAAATAAAGCTCCTCGGTGTAGGAATTAAGGCGACTAAATGGTTTCGCAGGTTCTTCCAGCTGATGGGCAGTGTCTTCAGCTTTGTGAGCAGCGATGTGCGCAGCAAGATTGATATATTGTACGCCCTGAGGGCCACGGACACCGAGGATGTGAGGCATTTCGAGACCTTCAAGACCATGCTGGAGTACGAAAAGGAGGAGCAACTGCTGGCAAAAAAGGGCTACGTGTCGGGGAGCCGTACGCTGCTACGTCTGCATCGCGGGCTGGGTGAGTTTGGAGAGCTTTTCCCAACGCCTGTCGCTCACATTTAACTAATTGACGCTGATTGTGTCTTATCTAGACTTTGTCTACGAATTTCTCAATCGCGTTCAGGCGCTGGAAGACGACCAAAAGACGGTGGATGTGTGCAAGGCGGCCTACGACGACACCCTGGGCAAGCATCATTCCTTTCTCATACGCAAAGGCGCCCGTTTGGCCATGTACGCGATGCCCACTAGGGGAGATCTACTCAAGCGCGTCTGCTCCGATGTGGGGCTGGCCAAGGAGAACCTGCCGTCGATGCTGAACAACATGCGCATCAATTACGATCGCACGGAACAGCTCTACACGCACCACGACCTGCACAGCCTGCCTTAGAATCTATGGAAATGCCTGGGCTCCAGTCACAAGATGTGATAAAGTGATAGTTACTGCATACAAATCAATCAGTTTTAGCTTTTAATTATTGATATTTTACACGTAAGTGAGTAGTCTGCCTTTTAAGATATATACCAGCAATCAGCCTCATTATTATATGTGTCCTTTGTCCTAAAATTTATATTCTCCGCATTTAACACTTTATCACAGCTTGTGATTACCCCAAAAATCTAGTTAATGTAGCTAAAATAATCCGTGTTGAGATTGTAACTACAAGTATTTATGTTTTTCTGGCTGCTTTAGGTTTAATTTATTCATTCCCGTGCAATGTTAGCCCCAAGTAGGATTCCCAATGCCCCAAAGAGTAATTAAAAGGCCATAAAAGCTTTAGTCATGAATGAAAAACTTGTGTTATCTGGGAGAGTGTATTGAACTTGTTGGACAAACACATGTAGTTTCCTCTGTCTGTGCCGAAAATAATAGCATAATAATCATGGAAACGATTAGATAAGCCTCTTGTTGGGGCCATAAAAGGCCAACTTTGGATACCAGGAGCAGCTATCTGGGTGTTAATATAATCTAGCCACAACAAAGACTTGTTAAAACTCCCCCCGTCCTATATATAATCCCGAAATCCGCTTCAGATTTATGGCGGCATCTTAACATTTAACAAGCGCACTTTTGGGGCGCAAATTGCTGCAATGGCCGCTCCCTTGAATTGCAGGCCAATTGCGCTATCGATTACGTCTTAGTCACTATCACGAAGTCTCCTCCACTATCAGGAAAGCGAAGAACAAGCTAACGAGCCTGTTGAGTTTACCGCTTTATCGCCGGACGGACTGGGCGGCAGTGTGCCTAGTGCAAAAAACCGTATCGTCTAAGATGGTGGCTCTCCAATGGGCAAACAATCAACACCCACCGACGTCACCGTCTGCTAGGCGTTAAAAGCCCCAGCACCTGGCCATTCTGGATCACTTTGAGTTTGTCCAACGCCGTGAACACAATTCGCATGGAGCCATGGATGCTTCTAAACGAAATAATACTACGAAACGTGAGCCTAATCCGTTTACCAAGGCCAACATTATCTCCAAGTGGCTGTTCCTGTGAGTGTTTCGTCATTTTTTTTTACTTGTGAAAAGTGGCTACATCCCTGCGGAAGTCCGATCCATGGCCAGGGTCAATCAGTGAGCGTGGCATCCATTTGATTGGATAGTTTATGACGTGCGATAAGTGTCTAAATGTTGACTGGGGTTCAGGTGTACCCATAAACCATATCAACGGAACATTGTAAAAGCTGAATATAGTTCCAGATATGGTCTGAGTTGCCCAGGAGCTAAATTTGCTTCAAAAAAATGTTTGTTTGTTTAGTGGGTTTCATAAAATTCTTGCTGCTGCGAGACTGTAAAAATAACTTATGTGGGTTTTACAAAGGAAATTAAAAGAACCTAGAAAAACCTAAAAATAAACCTTTTAAAATTATACAAAAATATTATTAAAGATTACAGTGTTAAAATATCAGACATATTTCAAGTGAACAATATTACTACCCAAAAGAAAACTAAAAAAATTTATAATAAAAATGAAATAAAATAAAATGAAATAATAATTATAATATGTTAAAAATTAATGCCCATCAATGGTATTATTTCACCAGACCGTAATCTCCTTATTCCATTTTTCTGACTTTGATTGACCCTAGACTCTACGAAGTCACGTATCGAAGCCCGGGATCATTACCTGTCACTTTAAAGCTAACCATGTCCCCCAAGATTCATTGATAAGATATTGAATGACTTATCATGGTTCCCCCTCCTACTTAGATGGATGCACAGTATTTTCCGCAAGGGCAGGCGTGAGCAATTGGATGCCAGTAATCTTTACGAGCAACTACCCAGCTTTGACAGTGAAACCCTAACCCGGAATCTGCAACCGCACTGGGAGAAGGAGTCAAAGCGAAAGAAGCCCAGCCTGATGAACCTGATCTTCCGCGTCTACGGCTGGCAGTTTGTGCCCGTTTGTGTGCTGTATTCCCTGCTGGAGATGGCCATACAGTAAGTAGTCCTAACAGATATTCCCAAAGATATATATTTTCTATGAAAAACTTACAGTTCCTTTCAGCCTCTGCTGCTGGGAGGCCTTATCTCCTACTTTGCCTATGGCCAGACGAGCGTGACCAAGGAGAGTGCCTATCTGTATGCCATGGGCATTGTCCTGTGCTCCCTGGTCACCTCATTGGTGTTCCATCCGTTCATGTTCCATGTGTTTGCCGTGGGCACCAGGGTGAGAGTGGCCTGTGCTGGTTTGGTTTACCGGAAATGTCTTCGTGCCTCGGCGAGCAGTGGTGAGGGGCTGGGAGCCTTGGCCATTTCCGTGATGTCCATCGATTTGTCACAGTTCGATCTGACCTTTTACTTCTTCCACGACTTGTGGAAGGGTCCGGTGGAGGCTTGCATCTTTGGTTACCTGATGTACCTGCAGGTGGGCTGGACCTCGCTTATAGGCATTGCCTTCATCGTGATCCTGATTCCGCTCCAAGCCTGGGCTGCCAAGGCAGCTGCTCATTTCCGTTCGGAGTCTGCCAAGCATCGCGACGAAAGAGTCAAGCTGATGAACGAGATCATCACCGCCATCCAGGTGATCAAGATGTATGCTTGGGAGAAGTCCTTTGGCAAACTAATAGCCGCTGTGAGGAAGTCGGAAGTGAAGGCCATCCGGGGATCCATGAGCATCTATGCCGCCCTGCAGTGCACCAATATGATCTCGAAGATATCACTGTTCCTCAGCCTGGTGGCCTACGTTTATGTGGGTGACCTGGTCACCGCCAAGAAGGTGTTTATCCTGTCCTCCTACTACGGACTCCTCAATGATTCCCTGCTTCACTACTGGCCCATGGCCATTACCACCTGGGCCCAGACTCTGGTCAGTGCCCGTCGCGTGGTGGAGTTCCTTCAGCAGGTGGAGAAACCCGAGGAGGAGGGCTGCTGTCGCGACAATCCTGGCCTCCAGTTGGACACGGAAAAGCCCAAGCCGGCGAAGGTGGGCCGCTTGCACTGCGTGAAGAGCGAGGTGAAGTGCCTGAGCTTCCGGAAAGTGAGCGCCAGTTGGGACAAGCCGAGCACCAAGCATCCCAGGAAACCGCATATTGAGGATATATCTTTCCACGTCAAATCCGATCAGTTTGTGGGCGTTGTGGGTAACGTGGGCTCTGGCAAGAGCACCCTACTCCACGCCATCCTCGGTGAGATTGAGCTGATGCAGGGCCGCGTGGAGATCCATGGCAGGATCAGCTATGCCGCCCAGCAGCCTTGGGTGTTCCAGGGCAGCATCCGGGAGAACATTCTCTTTGTGGAACCCTACGAGGAGCATCGCTATCGAGCTGTGGTCCATGCCTGCCAGCTGGAAAGGGATCTGGAGCTGCTGCCGCGTGGCGATGCCACTGTTGTGGGCGAACGAGGCATCAGCCTGAGTGGCGGTCAGAAGGCTAGGATTGCCCTGGCCAGAGCCTGCTATCGCCAGGCGGATATATACCTATTCGATGATCCTCTGGCCGCTGTGGATGCCCAAGTGGGCAAGCTGCTGATGGATAAGTGCTTTCATCGCCTGCTCGCCGGCAAAATGCGCATCCTGATCACTCATCATGTGCAGTTGCTGAAGAGTGTGGATCACCTGCTGCTCCTGGAAGCGGGCCATCTCACCCAGCAGGGCAGCTACGACCAGCTGAAGGATATCATAACCCACCATGCTGCTTTGGATCTGGAGGCCATCGAGGAGGATAAGATTCAGGTGAAGCGAGTGCTTAGTCAGGTGGACAGGACCTCCAAGCTGAGTAAAGGTGAAGAAGAGGCTGCCAACGCCTTGGATATGGATGAGGATGCCAACACGGAACAGCAGCTCCAAGGAGCCGTGAGCTATGACACTTACAAGGCGTACTTTAAGGCCTTGGGTGCTCCTTTCCTGGCCTGTTTGGTCCTGTCGCTGTTTGTCTTTGCCCGCGGCTGCCAGGCTCTTATGGACATCTTCATCTCCCGCTGGGCCACCTGGGAGGAGGATCGTGGCTATGATTCTATAGATGACTTGGATTCCACACGGACGAAGATGGTCACTTACTACACAATTCTCCTGCTGCTCACCTTGGCTTTGTTTTTGCTGCGCACCTTTGGCTTCTTCTTCATGTGCCTGAGGATCTCTCTGAAGCTGCACGATCAGCTGTATCATGGCATCATCCGCGCCTGGATGTACTTCTTCAATGCCAATCCCTCGGGACGAGTGCTGAATCGATTTTCCAGCGACATACAGAATGTGGATGTGACCCTGCCGCAGGCCATGATGGACTCCTTGCAGGTAATTTAACCAAGATTTAATTTATAAGATTTTCTTAGTAATGGTTTTTGAATTACTTTATAGTTCCTGGTGGATGTAGTGGCTGTTCTAGTGATTGTAACCATAGCCAACTATTGGCTGCTCATTCCAGCAGCCATCATGGTGCTCCTCCTTTACCTCTGCCGTGCCTTGTACATAGGAGCTAGCAGAAGTCTGAAAAGGATTGAAAGTTTGAGTGAGTCTAGCATCCAACTACCAGGTTTGAGCTTTATTAATATCCTTCCTTTAATAGCTCGCAGTCCCATCTACTCGCACACAAATCAAACCTTCCATGGCCACACCACCATTCGCTCCATGGATGCCATGCCCCAGCTGGAACATACCTTCCATGGCCACCAGAACACCAATTCCTCAGCGCTGTTTCTCTATGTGAGCGCCAATCGGGCTTTCTCCTTTTGGACAGATCTGATTTGTGTGGTCTACATCCTGGCGGTGACCTTCAGTTTCCTGGTCATCGATCAGAGTTTCTACAGCGGCGATGTGGGTTTGGCCATCACCCAGAGCATGACACTGGTCATCATGTGCCAGTGGGGCATGCGGCAGACGGCGGAAATGGAGAACAATATGACCAGTGTGGAGCGAGTCCTGGAATATGCACAGATGCCCTCGGAACCGCCACTGGAAAGTCCCAAGAGTCTCAAGTTGGCCAAGGAGTGGCCGCAGGCAGGTCATCTACGTTTTAGGGATCTCCGAATGCGTTATGCTCCTGCAGATGCGGATATCCTGCGTGGCCTTAACTTTGAATCGCAGCCCATGGAGAAGATAGGCATTGTGGGTCGCACGGGAGCAGGCAAATCCTCTATTATTCAGGCACTATTTCGCCTGGCCTTCAACGAGGGCACCATTGAGATTGATGGCCTGGATATAGGCCAGTTGGGTCTCCACGATCTGCGCAGTAGAATCTCTATAATACCCCAGGATCCTGTGCTGTTTTCGGGAACACTACGCTTTAACCTGGATCCTTTTGAGGAGAAGAGCGATGAGCAGCTGTGGAGTGCTCTGGAGGATGTTAAGCTGAAGAAACATGTGGCCAGCTTGGAGGGAGGGCTGTCTTGTCACCTCCAGGATGGTGGCTCCAACTTCAGCATGGGTCAGCGACAGCTGGTGTGCCTGGCTAGAGCTATTCTACGACAGAATCGAGTCCTGGTGATGGATGAGGCCACAGCGAATGTGGATTCAGAGTAAGTATATTACCAAAAGATCTAAAATAATGTTTGTATAATTCTTAATATTATTTCCTCTTCCCCAGAACTGATATCCTAATCCAGGAAACCATCCAGACCAAGTTTGCCGAGTGCACAGTCCTGACAATTGCCCATCGTCTGCACACAGTGATGGACAACGACAGTGTCCTGGTGATGGATGCGGGCAGAATTGTGGAGTTTGGAGCACCGCACAAGCTCCTGCAACGCAAGGAAGGAGTCCTGCTCAAGTTGGTCAATCAAAATGATGCGGCAACAGTTAATTTCCTCAAGAAGATTGCCGCTGAGAGTTACGCGCGACGTAACAAAAGAGATTCTCTAAAGAATGAGTGATAGATTAAGACCAGATCTCCGCTAGAAACAGCACCTATTCATATTTTTTTCTCACAAAAACTGTACAGTCAAATCCGGTTTTATTGGTGGTGTACGAAAAGTGTACGATAAAGTGTATTTACATAGCTATAGAATTACGCTAAGAGCTAATGATAGTTCGGCACTTAAAACGAGGAGACTCTGACACACGCACACACTCTGGGTTCGCACACACACACAAGATTACAAAATAGATGTATATGTATATATGTAGGTAATATGTATCAAAACTGTAAACTCGATGGATTTAAAATAGGTTTAGGTTTAAACTAGGATCAGAACCACACTCTGATATGCTCTCGAATGTAAACGCAAACCGAAACAGTTCTATATGTACACAGAACGCTTAATAAAACAAATAAATAAACGGTCAAGCCACATCTACATCCACACTCTCCGCTTCCTCTGCCTGCTATTCGATCCGTATGCGATGCGACGAGCGGCGCAGTGCAGAAAACTCCTTGATCACCAGTCGCCCCAGCAGCACCATGGCTATGATATCCGCCACAATGAGCATATGGAAGACATTCTGCCAGCCGGTGGTGGAGATGAGACCCGCTAAGAGCGGACCTACGGCGGCACCAATCGATCCTGTGCCATCAATTATGGCCGTCACTGTGGCCAAAGCATTCGCATTGCCCTCCAGGCAGCTGTGCTGGCCCAGCTCCGCGCTCACCGAGGTCGTTATGAGAGCATAAGGGCCATTCACAAAGATTCCAACCACAATCAGCAGGAAAATGCTAATCGTAAGCGACAATGCACCATATTGTTGATACATCAGCAACTGTAAACGAATACAGATTATAATCTCCGATTTATTTGATTTGTGGAATGGCAAAGGCAACTTACAATGGGCGAGGCAATAAACAGCATGCCGGTGCAGACGGTGGCCGACATTCCGCTGACATCCGATAGATAGCCCGCAGCTATGGCGCCCAGAATGCCGCCCACATCAAAGAGGGTGGAGAGATCAGCGGACAGCTGAGGGCCCAGGGTGCCTAAGCAAAAGAAAAATAATTATTTAGGAGATTAATAACAATATTTTAAAGATTCAAACTTAATACTCACTGGAAGACTGTATGTACAGGGGCAGCCAGTACATAAAAGTGTAGCTGACCAGCTTGGTAAAGAACAGACACAGTGAGAACTCCACCACGCCGGGTATATACAGGGCATCAATCAGGCTTATGGGGCGACCATGGCCCCTCTGATGGATGGGCTGCTGAGAGGCTGAGCGGGCCAGAATGGGAGTGCGTTCGGTGGGTGCCGATCTATAGTTGATTTCCTGTAAAAGTCACCAAAATTAGTCCACCATTTACATTAAAAAATAAGCATAAAGAGCTGTATCAAAGCGCCAAATGTACAAAAGCCAAAGATAACCAAAAAAGCAAGCTGAGATACCACGTTTTCATGCACTTACAGTTTCCGAAGAGCCGTAACCCAAACTGACCACACACTAAGGCCGAGCAAAACGTTAGTTTAGTTTAGAAATCATAAAAGCAACAAAAAAGAATACAAGGCGCTCCTACAACACCCCATACTCACAGCATCATTGTGTCGTATTTGCTCTTCATCATCCCCATGATCCTCCTGATCCGATTCATTGGCCACGCGTCTCTCCTGCTGCCCCGTCTGCGGATAACAGCCCACAATCTCTGGTTGATCCACCAGAAAGAGGAAAAGTAGAAAGCCCACGGCTGCTATGATGATGCCAGGCACCACAAAGGACAGCGCCCAGTCACTCTCCACATAGTGGGCTGCTATCAGGGTGCCCAGAATGTTGCCAATCGAGGTATGACTATTCCAGATGCCAAAGATCAGGCCACGCTTGGATTTGCCGAACCAGCGACCAACCAGGGCCACCACACCAGGCCAACCCGTTGTCTGGAAGATGCCAGCGCAGATCTGCACCAGAATAAAGTACCACAAGCTGTGGATATTCGAAGTGCGGGCAATGCCAAACATGTAGGTGAACACGCCGGTGAGGATCATGCCCATGGAGAGGAAGTAGCGCAGCGAAACGCGCTCTGCCACAAAGCCCGAGGCGAACATGGCAATGGCATAGGAGAAGAGGAAGGCCGAGTCCATCATGCCGAAGAGGGTGGTGGCATCGGGACCATCTGTGAGATAAGAGTAAGGGTAAAGAAAGAAGTAGGAAGGAGTAATTTATACTCACCAAATGGCGGATAGCCACAGTCCTGAACCGCCGTGGCCGGCGTTGTGGAGCAATTACCCTGCAGCACTGACTTGACCACGGAAATGGGCTTGCGACACATGTGGTAGCAGGCGTAGGCCAGAAAGGTTAGCACAAACACAGACATTTTGTAGCTGGAAGAAATAGGGAGTCGGGTTTAATATAGGAACAAAATTTCTATATTTGTATATTTATATAATTATATATTTATATATTTTTGTATTTGTCTATGTATTTATTTCTTAGTCTTACAATCACTGCAGGTTAACGAATTTATAAGATAAACGCTGAGTAATCACAAAAGTTAGATGAAAGATTAAGGCTTTTCTTATCGCTAGCAGTTTTTAATGAAAATTTGTTCAGCTTTTGCTATTTTGTTGATAAGAAACCTATTTGCAGTTGTCAGTCTTAATAATTTCGTGGAAATAATGTGGAAAAAGACAAAACAGATGTTTTTCGGTGGGTTTTTCATTAAATTTCAAATTGAATTCTTAAAGAAGTTGAGTATTTTGAAGTGTACAAATAATGTTTATCCCCTAAAAGTGCCAGAAATACCTTCTTAAGTTATAAACAATCAAGAAACAGACTTCTAAAGCGGGGTTTCCCCCTAAAACTGAGACTAAAATGCGCTTTTAATCAATTAATTCTACAAAGGAACAATCAAAAACCCAGAAAATAAGTTGATAATGAAACCCTTGCTTTGTGTATACTCACAGCAAATCTCTGCGTGCATGGAAGCGGGTGCAGCATTGGCGCGACAGCCGCTGCACCATCCGGATGCCGAAGGGCACATCGTTGTAGTTGTTGCTCATCTTACGCGTTCTGGCCAAACCCAGTGGAGCTCTCATCGACCGATTGGGGGCCACAAGCCAAGAGGAGGCCGCTGCTCACGTCCAGCGAGCGTTCTCCGTTCCGTAAGAGTCAGCCGCAGCAGCAGTCAGTTACCTGGCAAAACAAAGGTGATCAACAGGTAGGTGAGTGATGTTCGCGTAGGTGACTCAGATTCAGGTAAAGCGGCGGAGTGGGTCGCGGTTTTTGCGGATGGATAAGCCACGGATTGGGTTTCGGCAAAGTGCGGATACTATATCCGACCTTATCTTTCAGATACATACATACCATATGGATGCATGTATGTGTGAGGTTTTTCTTGTTTACGTCGTCGCTTCGCTTCCACTCAAACAATGACACTTTCCGCTCCGTATCGCAGTTATGAAGCTATAAAATACGTTTCCGCTTCACTATTCTGCTGCGTTGGCGAATTTTTCCCTCGACTTTGATAGCGGGGTTTTCTCTAACTTTGCAGATAAGGTTTGCCGCTCGTAGTTTATCTCATAAATTGCGACAATTTATCAGGTATGTTGGGGTAACCCACACGTTGTTATTTAACATTTAATCACCTTTTTTGTTGTAATCGAGTAATTTATAGAGTATTCTTGCGTCGGCTTGCGGCGCTTATAACTCCAGTTTCTGTGTCGCCCCCTAAATAATAATACGGAACTCGATCGGCTGCTGGCAGTTTGTTAATGAATGGGTTGACTTGATAATGCGACACTGAAAACGCGACAGTTGCCATGTATTATTATCGTCGAGCAAACACTGAAGAAAGTAAATATTACTTCGTGGAAAAATAACAAAAGATAAATAGTGTGACCAGTTGGAGGTGGCTGTAAAATATGCCGTATTATTTTGGGTTATTTTTAGCAGATTTCTTGCGGCTCTGGGCATCAACAGCTGATTCTGGTATTAATTTAGGAATTACCTAAAAAACGACATAAAGTGTGCTTATTTAAAAATTGGCTGTTACATTTCATAATTTATTTATTGGAATAAATTTAATAATTAAGGCTTAAATATGTTTAAAAAATTAATCTTAAGATCAAAATATTAGAATTTATTACATTACAGAGACAACATTTTTCTTTTAATGTTAAAAACACATTTGCTATCTCTCAGGTAAGTTTAAGAATATTACGTGGTAATTCATAAATTTAAGATTAAAATAATTTATTTTCTAAAATATTACTTATATAATTTGCAAATTTAAGGAATTTTATATTGATGCGCCATATATTTTAGGTAACACTTTGCATCCCATCTATTTACTTTTCCAATTAGTTGGTGCGACTTAATTCCGGGACTCACAGTTCCTTAGATCACGGGCTAATTATTATTTCTTTTGACACGCGACCGGATGAACAAATAAAAAATTAGTCACTATTGTACTCAGTGCCAGTTTTGTTGAAAACACAAAAAAAGCCCATATGCACATGACCTGGCTTTTCAATCAGACTCGGCTGAGAGCGGAAAATGCTCTCGTTTTTTCAACACCATACCGCTAATTTCCACCGCCGGCAGTGTGAAAATCAAGGCGAGAAATAAGAACAATTGCAGGTGTTAATCAGTTAAAGGCAAAAACAATTTTGCATCTTGTATAAATTGGCGAGCTAGACCAAACTGAAGCCACACTTGACAACCTGCAGTCCAGCTTTAAACAAGTAAATTTTATAGAGGAATAAATATAAAAATGCAGTACAGACAAGTAAGTTCATATTCATAATTTGTAAAGATTCCTAGTTGTTTAATTAAATTTTTTTCTTAACCTGAAAAATAGCTGATCTTCACACTGATGGCTTGCTTAGCCACCTTTGAGATGGTGCTTGGTTATCCTCAAGAACGTGGTTCCCCGGAAGATCAAAACCAAAGACTAGAGGTAAAAGATCAAGCCATCACATCCAGTGAAGCCCTGGAAGATCTCTACAGCAACGTAAGAACTCTGAGTAGATTGAGGAGAGCTCTGGAGGAGCTGGCCTATGAGGAGGCAGCCGATGACTTGGAGCTGGCCGAGATCAATGTGTTTCGTCCCCTGTTCCGCTATCGATCACAGGTGGCCAGGCAGGTGCCTAATCCCCAGCAGCAGCAGCAGTTTGGCTAATACAATATAGCACAATAATTTAATTTATTAATAATATTTAATAGTTAATTTTTATACCAACATTTAGATCAATAAGAAATAAAACCAAAACCTAATTTATATTGTTAAACATTTAAATACATATTTTATTTATTATATTTATATATGTACACATCAACTCTATATAGTATATATGTTAAGGATATTATTGTAGTTTTTGTTTTCATGTCTCCACATTTGAGCACATTGACATGATGGCATTATTTTTTGTGGATGACACGCGAATTCCTTGCATTGCACATTAATTTGTTATATTTTGTTTATTTGTTTTGGAAGGATCCCTATCCCTAATATAGACATACACACACGTACATATTTGACTAAGGAAGACACAAAGAATATTGAATTCTAAAACTACATATTCATACTCGTTAATGGTGGACACTCATCGAGGGCTAACTTTTGATTAAACGATTTGACCCTGTAAGACTCCCCTAAGCTTTAAGTAACGAATTGTTTAGGCCCTATATATACACACACATTTGCACACAGATATATCATATATTCTATATAAATCTTATACAAAAATCGTTTAGATATATATATATATATATTCTTTGTTTTCTGAACGCGTAAATATTTAAGCTGCTAGCCAGCTTATGAAAAATATTCCCTCGCTACGCACGCTCTGCTCGTGGCTTAGAAAAGTTACTAAAGTTGCTAGTTAAGTACACAAGTTCTCTGTTTATTTTAGTTGCAGTTTTTAGTTATAGTTTAGTTAGTGTGTTTTTGGTTTTTGCTCCTTTCGCTTGGTTCCATTGGGTCGTCTCCTGGCGCTAGCCTGCTCACTACACTACGTCGACTGGTCATGTTTCACATTTACATTAAATTTGATTTAATTTTTGATTATCGGGCTTAAGTTTAGACATTATGTGGGACTGGGATGGGTGGAGGGCTTCGAACCTGCTGTCGAAACCTGTTTACATATTAGATGAGCCCCATCCTGGGTAGCACTTAGAGATAAAGCTTTCCGCCTGCGCCTTGCCTCGCCTCCTGTTCACATATTCACATATCGATACAAAGCGAGAGGTTACCCTTAAAGTATAGTACATATATGTATATAGCACGCTGGCTGGCTTAGAGCACCTGCAGGTTCTCGCAGTGCTTGAACTTGGAGTCCTCCTTGCCCAGGATCCAGGTGAGCATCTGGCGTGCCTTCATGCTGGCCAGCATCACGCTGCGGCTCTTGTACCAGTGAGCCGGCGAGTTGGCGTCCCTGGGTCCCTGCAATCCATACATTAAATCATTAAAAAAGGAGTCTCAAAAAATGGCTTCAGAAAGAAAAGATAGAGCCAAACTGCATCTATTTACATTTACTCTCTGTTCGATTTTATTTTTATGGTTATTTGCAGTATGGGTTTTGCATTTTTCTTGGCTCTGTGCTGATTTTTTTGGGGGCATACTTGTAAGATAATAAACAACCAACGAAGGAAGACAAGAGCAAAACAGTTTGGCAGTTTGCGTCGAATAGTTTCTGTACTTTTGGACACTTGACACATTTCCTTGTTGGCAAACTCACAGAAGTTGTGAGAACTTGGCAAGAGATCAAGGGATGGGCGGTTACTGGACCTTGTGCATAATTTATACAGTCTAACAAACACACAAAAAACAAGGGAGTTGTTATAGCACTCTTAAAAATAAGTATTTTTAATGAAGAAATTTTTCAGGAATTTATATAAACTTTGAACCTTTCAAAGAAAAGATTTTTGTAAAATTGAAAAAGGGATTCTAATGCTAAAGAATAATTTTAAAATTTTTTTTTTTTACAAAATATATTTTAATTTGCTAAAAACAACATAAATGTGGCGAAGGCAC
The DNA here is from genome assembly GCA_018904815.1 of Drosophila ogumai. Classification (NCBI taxonomy): domain Eukaryota; kingdom Metazoa; phylum Arthropoda; class Insecta; order Diptera; family Drosophilidae; genus Drosophila; species Drosophila ogumai. The sequence continues at coordinate 24,522 of JAEIIJ010016704.1, read as the reverse complement.
AAGGAAATATTGGATGTGTTGCTAAGCAAATGTTGCTAGGAACATGTTAAGCAACACCCATTTAGGAACCAACTCCTCGCAACATTAAAATCTTTTTAAAATTTTAGAAAATACTTTTCTCTTTGCTCATTTTAATTTAAAAAAACATGTTTTTATTAAAAAATTCTTTAATATTTTTTTAGAGTAAACTACTATACACATTATTTCATGCTTTGTTTGGAGTTTGGATAAGGGGGGATGTTGAAAACACACATCAAACATCGAGTAAACTCAGTCCGAAATGGGGAAAGGCTAGTTTATAAATTGAAGTGGGTTTATTTTTTAGTCGGTCGGGGGTACTTTTATGTTTTACTTACCCCATCGCCAGTTTTAAGATCAGTCAGACATTTATCAGTTTCTACAACAGTCTCTACGTTCTTGTTTTCTCTAAATTTGCTTTTATCTTTTGATTTTTTTGGATTAAGCTGCGAAAGCGATCGATTTACATTGATTACAAAGACACCAAATACATTGATATAGAGAGGGGGGATAGCTAAACCAGCTAACTGATACTGCTATGGAGAGCTACTAAAGCTAGACCTAAGGGGGAAACTATATGGGTTTATTTTCTCTTACTCACCTGGAGCTGGTTCTGGTCCTTCTTAAGCCGAATCTGGGTAAGAGTGCCGGCTAGGAGCTCATCGCAATTGTGATTAATGCCCACAGAGACCTCGATAAATTTGGCACCGAATGTGCAGGCCAGACATTTTCCATCTGGAGAGGTATATAATATTAGAAATTTATTAAAATTATAGGGAAAATATCTTTTTAAAAATTAAAAACTCTTTTAATTTGTTTGAATACATATTTTCTCTTTAAAATCTTTTCTGAATTCATATCATAATTCATATCTTATATTAAAAGGAAGAGAGCTAGAAAATCTAGGACAATTTTAGCTTGAAAGGTTTTTCACTTAGGTAAGGATCTATAAGGATTTTCTCAAGTGTATCTTGATGTTAAATCTGCATTGTTTTTCCTTTACAAGAAAGCACTAAGTCTCACGTACATGAAAGAGGTAACACTCGGTGTTGCGTTGTAATTGCCTTGTACTAAACTTTTATAATCCCGGAAACCCCTTTGTTATATGATTTTTTCTACCCTAAGCTAGGATTAGAAAAGGATTCGCCCTGGTCACGCCACAAAATTGACGATGCAAATGAAATGCAATGAATGACCGACAACGGCTAATTGCAGTCCAGGTACTTACCCTGCGCGGAGACGGCGCGTGAGCGGGCCAAATCAATTTTGTTAGCCACCAGAATGGTAGGGCGATGGCGCAGTAGGTCCATGTCCTGCAGCCGCGATAGGATCTGCTTGGCCCGCGTAAAGGACTCCTTGTCAATGCAGGAGTAGACCACCAGAAATGCATCCGCCTCCTCCAGCTCGTCCTGCCAGGGAGAGAAGAGAACAGAGAATCTAATTGAAACACGACCCGAAACGAAACGAAACAAAACTCAACAAGTTTTTTCAACATTCTCAGGCTTTCCTTTTCGTGACTGCTGAAAGTATTTAATGCCGTGTTTTATGGCAGGCCCCCCAGGTCCGAGTTGAAAATTAAAAGTTGCCTCCCCCCAAACACAGCCCGACTCAAGTGCAGAAAGTGGAGCATCCTGGGCACCACTCCCACCTTTTGTGTTCGGTACTTTTGCATTTTATGCTCGTAAAAATTAAAATTATGGCCACTTGGCATCGCAATAACGTGGCAAAAAGAAAAGAACGAATAAAGTTGCCCCCGACTTGCTCAGACTTTTAATGATGTTCATTTATCTGGCCCATACATTAAAAGGTCAGCGGGATGGCTCTATCGTTGTCCGGCTCCTTCGAATTTCGCTTTACTCCTTGGTGGCTCTTAAAGGTGTGAAGGCTTTTATTGCTGCTTATCATTAAGGGTATTAAAAGGTGAGAGAAGGTAGGGTATGCTGAGGAGTTTTTTGAAAGGAATCTTCTTAAATATTGTTAAAGAAATTCTTTAAATATTCCAACATTTCTATCATAAATTTTAGGATGTAACACTAAATAAAAAATCTATAAAAATCTGGTAAACATTTCCCTAAATCAACATTTTCTTTAAACCTTAATCCTGAAGGTAGCTTTCCTATATTTCCTGAACACCTTTTGGGTAGTTAAGATGTCCAATCTTTCAATCTTTGTCTGCGGTAAGCTAGGCAGGTTTCTTTTCGCTTCCTGTCTGTTTTTGGCTTCCGTTTGCGGCTCATAAAACCATGCCAGGGCCCAAACCAACATTTGTAAACTTTTGTTGGCACTTGAATCGAAATCGAGCGGCTTAAGGTCAAAACCTTAAGCAATTTATTATTTGTTTGTTGTTTTTTAGCAGAGCCTTTCTTTGGTTTTCGCCACCATGCACGAGCGCTTTAATTCGCTTGATTCCTGTGTCACATTCCGCCGAATGGATAAATTGTTGCCATTTCCTTTTGTTTGTCGGGGTCCCCAGACGGAGTCCAAGTCTCCCTGTCCCAAGCCTCGTCTTCGGCGTCATCACCATCATGGCTATCGCCATCGTCATCGGCGTTTGTAATTATCATTATCGCGTTCATTTGTATTGTTTGCCAGCCTTGTCCCGGCCTGGTCTGGCCTGCCCTGGTCTGGCCCGTTGGCCATTTGGCATTCGGCCAGCAATTTGGCATTTCGATTGCACAGCGGCTCATATTGTTGTATTTATATTATTCCCCCTTCTCCCTTTTCGTGTTTGTTGTTTTTCCCTTGTTTTATTTTTCTTGTAAGTATTTCTGGCGGCTGCAAATCGCTTCGGTTGCAGGCGGTGGCGGCGCCTGTCTGACAGGATTCTAAATGAATTCCTTAAATTATTTCAAACTAACAACAGCCGGCATCCTTGCAGCTCTGCTCCATGCACTTGGCCGTAATTAACCGCAGTTCCCAGATTGCTGAAAGTCCCTGAAACTTCGCATAGTTTTTCCTCCGAGTTGAAAGGAGCTTTTCGTCTTTGCTTTGGCATTTTCTATAGGTAAGAGCACTAGGAAAAATAAGGTAGGAGAGCTAGGATATCAATTTGTACCTTGAAAATCTTTAATAAATTGTTTCTATAATTTTTATAATTTATTTATAGGTTCCAGCTTTTATTAATTTATGAAATTCCTATACCTTAAACCCAATTTAAATTCCTACTCCTACTCCTTCCCTCCCATCTCATTTTGCATCTGTAATTAATTCACTTTGTGCAATTTATGCTCGTCCAGTTGGCAAATCACTCGCTGCTCCCCAAAGGCAAAATCCCTGCCCAAGCGGACAAGCTCATTTGTCTTGCTGACGGACAGGACAAGGAACGGTCAGCAAACGACCCAAACGACCACCACAAGGCGGAGGGCACGGTACAAAGCTGGCTTTTGCGGTGGAAGCCCAGTTAATAGTGAAATATTTAACGACAATTACAAACACAAATAGGGCGAGCAAAAGCTGTTGACTTTAGTGCGGGTTGTTTCCGCCTGGGAAATAACACTGGCCAGCATGATTGTTGTTATTAAGACGAGACCAGGGGTTTTTTGATTCAAGCTGAACACGAATTGGGGGTTTAATAATGAGACATTAACCTATTTTTATCAAATTTCAGGTTATACTTGTTGTTACTTTTACTAGATATAGTTTTATTCTATGGTTTAAGATGGATTTTTAACCAAAGATTTTTCTTAACTAAAAAACAAGCATTTTTAAAACATTAAAACCCATCAAGTTCCGTCTGAAAAAAATTTTAAAACCCTGCAGCCAAGTGTCCTAATCACTTACCTTGCTCTCCGTATTTCCAGTAAGAAACTTTAGCTCCGACTCGGTGCCATTCAAAATGATGGAGATGTTCTGCTCAGCCTCGTCGCATTCTGAAAAAAAAATCAAAAAAAATATACACAGCTAAATTTTCTGACAGAGTCACTATTAAATCCCCGGTATACTAACCTGGACCATCGTAGGCATTGATGCAGTCCGAGGTGCGGAACTGTGAAACCAGAGCCTGCTTGCCCACGCCCGCCGAGCCCAGCATCTCGACGCGATAGAATTCCACCGGCTGATGGTTCTCCTGGGCCTGACTGTTGTTGCCACCAAATCCATTGCTGCTGCCGCCATTGTATCCACAGCCCAGGCCCAGGCTGCTGCCGCCACCAACACCAGCGCCCAGGTTGCCGCCCACGCCGCTGCGTGGATGCATGGGGCTGGAGGGGGCCAGGCTGTTGCTACGCGAGCGACGGCGACGGAAGGAGTCGCCTCGATTAATGATACCTGGTAACGAACGCAACGAAAAAGTTGAAGTCACAAAAAAGTGTCCTGAAAATGTCAAGCATTTGGTATTCCAACTGCATGCGACGGGTCTGGTCTGGGCTTTTGTTGGCCGACGTGGCGTATGTGCAACGCAGCGACTCAACGAACCGTTGCGCATACGCCACGTAGCCGGGCAGAAATTACAGTTTCCTGCCGCAGGGGCAACATCAACAATAGTTAATCTGTCTTTTGTGTCTCCACTGGAATATTTTCCCTCGAAAAAGTTTGGAAAAACCCAGTGAAAATGTTTGTCTGTCTACCTATTTTGGCTTTAAAATGTTGCTATAACATTTACAATATTAAATTAAGTATACCATGAATATTTATGTGAAATTTTCGAGGCATTTTGCATGTTCTTTTAAATAAAGTCATTAAAAAGACATTGCATTTTATACAGGACAAGGCATAATGGTGACTTTCACCCGGGAATTCGGGAATTAAATTTACAAATTAATTTATAATGTTTTTTAATGTGAGGAAAGGTAAGTAACTCTCTCGTTGGGTGCTGATGAAGTATTAAATAAACTTTTACACACAATTTAGTAACATTGCCAAGGGCACAGCAAGTTGATTGACCAAAAGGAAAGCTAAATAAATCCAGAAATAATCTGGCCTTGCTCGCAAGGTATTACCCAACCGAGTCAAGAGCCTTTGAGCAACCTGCGGCATTGTCATTTATAATCCCACCACCAGGCCAAGGGGATGTATCAATCTGCAATCTGTATATACATATATACACTCATGTCTGGCACTGTTCTGTTTGTATGTTGTGTACATTTTAAATGTCATAAATAGATTTATGGCCTGCCTTATTGCATTTAGCCGTCGCGCGAAATATACGAAGCTTTCTCTATATATATTCCCATATGTATATCTGCGGGATAGTGGCGAATTTTTCACTCGCTTCTCATCTGCGATCATTAATTGTGCAAATTGATTTAATTGCCAAAAATCGTTCTAAACAATTTGCAAATCGAACCAAAGTCCCCCGTCAGCATTGGAAAGTCATAAAACCATATTGTTTGGCCAGATGATTTTCCATATTTTTCCTTTTCGTTTTTCGTTGTGAGTATAACGAGGCCAGCGCGTGTGTGGGAAAAACAATTCATTTGGAAAAGGTGCAAACGTTCGGCAATAAAAATTGCGATTTAGTTTACTTTCCGTTCAAATATTTGTGCAATGTTCATGGTTATTTTTGGTTTAGCTATAATTGAAACTGACTAATCGCTGGAGTAATTGTGCAGCCTTTCCTTAGCATTTCATCAAAAGCCAAAATGTTTTCGTTTCAACTGACTTTGATGTTGGTTTAGCACTCTCTTTCTTTCTCTCTTCTTGGCATTTCCCGAATTTTCTCAGTTTTGTGTTTGTGTTTCCCTAAAGTATAACTGCTTGAGCAAATAAATTGCTAAATTTTATTTGTTGATTGATTTAGAGTACGGCGAGTGTGGCGGGAGATTTAGCATATGTTGGCTCTCTCCTTTGAGATATGATTAACCGCCTTCAAGGTTACCAAGACTGGGACTTTGTTTAAACAAAATAAAATATGTATCTATAAATACAAATTGAATGTTTAGCAATTGGCCGAAATAAATCGATTGATCTAATCAGGGCTAAAACAGAGATACACTGGAAATTATAGAGCTTGATGTTTAATATAATAATTTTTATGTTTACTTAAAATTATAGTTTAAAGTCTATCTATAGCTTAAAGTCCAAGGTTTTTTTTTGTAATTTTTAATTTTTACTGGTTATCCTGATATTTTTTTCCTCTGTTATCCTTAGCTGCAGCCTCATTCAATTATGATTCGATGCTGGCCCACAGGACTATCGGGCAAACACTTGTGCATTGTCCGGCTGCGGCTGGACATACTATATATGTATATATACTATATATACCTATCGAAAGATATATGGAAAATTCATTCATGGCTCTCTCTTCATTGGCTGCCATCGATGACTGACACTCGCCTGGGCATTTCAATTAATCACTGAGCCGCCTCCCTACCTCCCGCGAATCAATGTCCGCCTGTCAGTTTTCAGTTTTTCGCCCGCTCATTTTAAATTTCCCACTCGTGCCAACCGTAAACATAATTGATGGACGGGACGGAATAACCACAGCCACAAGCACTTCCTTCTTCGGTTGCTCGTTTCTCTTGGGCTTTATCTTGGGGTGAATTAAGTTTAATTAAATGGCCTGGCCACAAAACAAAGCTGGCAATGCTACATGGCATTCAACTTGTAAACTTGTATTCGAAAGCAATTTAGCTGAGCAAACACAGACACTTCATTGAATTTTAATATGCATTGCGTTTGGCAGAACGTGTCCTCAGACAAGGGAGAAGAGGTAAAAACTAATGCCATACTGGGACACACTCACTCCTTGATACTCTTTGATGTAACTGAAAAATTATCCTGGCAGAGGGTTGTGGAATTATCTTTGAGACTGTAGAAGGGGAACATTTTCCTGGTAGTTTTTCTTGGCATTTAAGACACGGGAACAAAAGTTGTAGAAGTGGAATTTTGGAGGATTTCTTCTTAGTTAAATTTACAATTTTTAAAATTTTTCGGAATTATTAAATATTTACTAAAATATAAATTAATATTATCCTGATATAAAATTTACTTACTACAATTTATTATAGGTTTTTCAAGTTGAATATAATATTTTTTCAAATTCCAAATCATTTTAAAAAATTACTTTACAGGTAAATAAATATATTCTAACTCCATTTCCCACTTATTTCCCTCTAAATATTTTTCTAAGTGCCTCTACATATCCCCTAAACTAAACCTAAACCAAACCCATACCCATTACCAACTTTGGGGGCGTCTGTCAAATGGTTCCGGCTGCTCCTCCTCGTCCTCCTCCACTGCCTTCTCATTCTCCTTCATGACTAAGTTATGACACCTCGTGCTGTTAATACGCAGACTTGTCGTCTGTTTGCTGTCATGTCTGCTCAAGTGTTCCGTAGTCCATAGCCCCACAGTCCCGTAGTCCCATAGTCCCGTATTCCGTATTCCGTATTCAGTGTTCCGTGTTCGGAGCTGTTACGGGTGGGCTTAAACACGTACTTAGAGTCTGCCATGCATTTGTGCATGCAAACTGGCAAGGAGAGGACAGGAGAGGAAGTGGGTATTGGGATCATGGCTATTTGGTTGGAAACTACAGCGATATACCTTCAGTAAAGGTAAGATTCTTTTTTTTTTAATATTTAAGTAGCACTTATAGATATTTGTATACGGAATCTGAGGTTTTGTAGTTTGAAAATTTATTAAAATAAATATAAAATAAGCTTAAGCACTTCTTAAACCTTTTGGAATTTTAAAGAGTACTTCTTTGGGCATTTAAATACTCAAAATTTAAGGTTTTAAATGAATTTAACAAGAAAACACTCTCTCTTAAGCAATTCCTTTACTCGTTTCCTTACGACTCCTTAACACATCTTAGTTACTGAACTGGATAATCGATCTTAATTGAATTAAAAACTCTTCAAATTGTTGCAGAACTTTTTCTGCCAAAGATATCATCAGCTAAGCGCCAAAACTTTCAACTTTCAACTCGACTCGTCCTTACAATACTCAGCTGACACTGTACACAGTGCGGATAACACACAGTGCGTATGTGTAACAATAATGTGACACAAATGTGGAATAAAGAGGAAGAAAAGAAGCAAAAGGAGGAGAAGGAGGAGGGGGAAGAAAAAAACGAACACACGCATAATGGGAAAACTTCGGAGGACTCTGTGGTTGTTCAAGAGTGTGTGTGTGTTGGTCTCGTATTCATATTCTATGCGGAGTGGCATTTAGTGCCACTGATATCTCCTTAACATCTCCGTGTAACAGCCTTTTAAGATTTCAATAAGGATTGCTGCATGCCCCGGGATGAAACTATAATTTTATGCCTCTTGGTGTATCTTGTATCGTGTGTCCCCTAGGATGCCATATCCTATCCCAAGATGTCCTGTTTCCGGCCCGCATTGTTTAGACGTGTAATCCCAGTCATCTGGCCCCAGGGTCTTTGTTGACTTTCAATTTCGAAATTAATAAATGGTCCGCCATGGCCTTTCTTTTGGGCTTAGGGATTGGGGATCAAGATGGGGTCTAGGGAGAGTCAACTCACCGCCCTTGGAGGCACTGAAAGTGCGCAGTCGGTCCACATCCTCGTCGTCATCGTTGACGCGCAGGTGATGCATGTTCATGGTGGGCACGTCCAGGAAGGCGTTCGATTTTCTATGTGCTGGGGGGGTTGAAAGAGATTGAAATTCATTTAAATTAAGATTTTCTGGGATTAAAAATAGAAATATACAAGTAAATGCTTTTATTGAGTTTTTAAATATAAAGTTTAATATAATGAAAAGTGGGAAAATGAAGTCTAATTTATATTATCAATAATCCTGAATGAAATTAAACAATTTGTAGCAAATATTCAGATGAATTTTCAATTGCTGAAAATCCTTCTTAATTGCTATAACAATTTTCCCTCTACTTCTCACTTCAATTTAATATTTTCCAGATGAATTTCCCCCTGTTATGATGAAAATAAACCTTCTGGTATTAACTGTCACATTTCGTACAGTGTCTCGGTCTCCCACTTGTCCTGCATTATTGATTCAATATTCGCTGTTCCAGCTGGCTGACATTTGGACAGCTTTAATGGTTCGCTCAAGTCGAGTTGACACACAGAGAGTATGTATGACACACGTTGCCCACTTTGCTGCTGCTGCTGCTGCTGGGCCTGGCCAACTGGGTCAATGGTTAAGTTCATCGGACGAGCAAACGAATCGAGTCGAGCAACGTTAATTGAATCAGCTTTATTGAAGGGTACTTGACAAAGGATCATATGAAACAACACCTCGACATGGCTTTAAGTCCTGCTGCGGTCCAGCGCCCGCTGCTTTTGGGCCACTAAAGCATTTACGGTCAATTTTACATTGCCGCCGCTCTCGTGCGGCGAGCAATTTGGCTGAGAGCTTAGTTTATGCCGCATAAAAGATCAGACTCGGCACTTGGCTAATTTGTTGGCCTTGTTTCACAGTTTTGATGGCTCCATCCGGCCATTAAAGGGCCCGGAACTTGAGCTGAGCTACGAGGAACAGTGGTAGTTATAGTAATGGTTTTATTTTAGAATTATTTTTAGACTTTTTAAAGGAGTTTTCGAGGAAGGAAAATGTTACCTAGTCAAGGAATTTTCTTAAGAAAAATATTCTTTAGAAATAAAGTGCCTAAGGCTAAGAATTATACTATTGCTCCTTACCTTATGAGTAAAAGGTAGTAACTATTTATCTCCCCCCGACTGCCCGTACTTAGTTGTAGTAATTTTCTCACCGTGTGGCTGTGGCCTCCGCTGCGATAGCTTGCGGCGCTGTGGCGGCGTCTCCGTCTCGCTCAGCCGGGGCTCGCTGGTGCAGTAGGAGCGCGTATCCTGGAGCGTGTGCTGCTGCTGCTGTTGCTGCTGCTGGGCCTTGGTCCTTTGACGAACCTGCAAAAGGGAGTAAAGCGGTGTTAAAAAAGCAACTGACAGCCATCGAAACTAAAGTATTCATCGCGTTATCCTCGAAGTCGCAAGACTCAAGGCAAACGCTTTGATTTATGGACTGCCGCAGGATGTGTCCTTGCCAATTGAGTGAGAAATTAAATTGCATTTCTCGGTTGCAGGCGGCCAATCAAGCGCCGACACACACACACACACACACAAATCAAATTGCATTTGTTTGTCCTCTGCGAAAAACAGCAAAACAGAAAGCCCTGCCAACCACCACCAGCCCATCCGTCCACACACCCACAGCTCTTGGCTCGCCAATGCCATAATTTATCGGCTGACTTGACACTTGGCACTTGCCAGCGGCCTCGTGCGAAGGGCCCTCTCGGTGTTGCTTAGGGATGCAAAGCGAGAAGAAAAGTATCCAAAAAGATATAACTAGAAACCTATAAGTAAACCTTGGAAAGGATACTTGAAGTATAACTTATATGGTGCCTTAAGTATTTTTAAAACATTTAAAAAGCTTTATAAATTTTAAATCACTTCATAAATGGTTAAAAAGTATGAAATATATTTTTTTAGATTTAAATATATACTTGTAAATATGATTTTTTAAAGGGTTGATATTTTGTGGTATTTTTAACCCACTTTTTACCAATTTCTGTTAAAGTTATTTTAGATTTTAATAGAAATATTTAAAAATTTTATTACAAAATAAAATTCTGTACTATTTAGTTCACTAAATTTATTTTTTAGGGCATAATTAAATATTTTCCTTACAAGATTTTTTAAACTTAAATCGAAAGCAACGATTTAAAATATATTTAATCAGTCTCCCACCTCAATAAAGTTCCAATAAAATATATATCGCCATCGAGTGCCATCCCTGTACCTACTCCACCCTTGATCACAGAGTAACGCTTAAGGGATTTCCCTGAAATGTCAAGGTTAAACGCCTTTCGCCTCGCTTCCTCGCGCCGGACACTCGAACTGCAATCAGCACCGCCGCTTGTTTCGTTCGCCGCAAAAAGTTTCCTGCTCACGTCTCCATGTCCGGGCATCCCGCCGAGTAGAAGGCGCTGTCCCAAATCCTTCAAGCCACGTCCAAGTGCCTGTCAGTTTGCGGTGTTCCAGGCGGTGTTGGAGAAAACCTGCTGACGACGGTCGGTGTCGGTGTCGGTAACGGTAACGGTAGGTGGGGGTAAAACTAATTTCAGCACCTGTCTCAGCGATGTAAGCTTCTTGTTCAGTTTCTTTGGTCCAGTCAGAGTGTGTGTGTGGCCCATATTTATAGCCGCATGCAAAATGTGTCCAACTTTGTTAGCCGCTTCCGTTTGCCTTGGCCCAAAAAGCAGCGGAGAAAATACTTTTCGGAGTGTTTTCCAGCAAATTACTTGGTAATTAGTAATTATTAAGTTACCGGGCTTAGGCTGTTGGTATTCTCGAATTAATAGCTTGGATAAAAAAGCAAAATCCCTGAATTTGTTGTGTAGAGAGAGGGAACCATATAGTACTATACACTTATACAAATATTTTTCATTAAATAAGGCATTAAAAAAGCTCTTTAAAACGAAGACAATTTTTTTAGAATTAGAAAAAAGTTCCAGAACTAAGAAAAAATATTCATTAAGTAAAGGCAATGCGAAAAATCTTAAACATGGATACATATAATTCCCAACTGGTTCTTACATTGCTGACATGAAGTGATGGTTGCTGGCCTTAAGCCTAAAATTTAGAAAAATGTTCTTTTGTAAAATTCCCTAGACTTATGCCTTTAAATAAATCTGAATATCTGAAATCAGTGCATCATAATCCCCTTTAGTTCCCTTACAGATCCAACACCGGGGTTTTCCTCAACGCTGGAAAAACCACACGCCGGAAGCGTTTGCTACGTGGCATCGCCTATCAAGTGGCCATGGATTTGGGCCACGTCGAGTTGCTGTTGCTGGTCAGGAAGGCGGCCAAATCCGCTGGACAGTTGCTGGTGTAAAGAGGGGGTTTCGGGGCCATTAGGCGAGCTGTCAGTGTAAACGTTTCTTGTTTATTTAGTGGCCGCTCTTTTGCGCTTTTTACGGTCCTCCTCCCCGGGCAAGAGCTCCTGCTCCTTCCCCCATCATATGTGTGTGTCCTGGCATTTCACGGGCCCTCGTGACCAGTAATTGCTCTTCTTTCTTTGGCCAAATGTTTGCATGGTCTACTTTGCTGGCTTAATCAAATATTACGACTGAATGTGTACGGACCGTGATCCGTACCGGATGCAGCAGCGGCGGTTGACTGACGATGGAAGGACGCTCGCTTTTTCGCCTCGGAAATTAATTGCTTCCTGGCTTCAGTTCATTGACCAGGCGTCGCCCGTCCTGTTGGAATCTTCAATTTGTAGCCGCTTAATCCCCAATTAGTCCACTGGGTCTGCTCTGATAATTTATTTTCTTAATGCGCTGAGTTTTACGGTCGGGTCTCTTTATGGGCCACCGGGGTGACCAGCATGTGTGCAGTGAATGTTTTATGTTTAATATCTATAAATAGTTAGTGATCTTAACTCGGATATAAGGTCTTAAAGTATAGTTTTTAAAATGCCTAAAATATATTTTCAATCTAAGCATTTAATATTTACTTAAACTTATATTTATTCATTTGCTTTAACTTCACCTTTTGGTCAAACTTTTCGAGTTTTGTTTGGCTTCTTTAAAGTGTGCAAATATTGAGTCATTTTTATTCTCTCTTTACTCTACAAATATAAAAACTCTACTATTTTTTTAGTTTAATATTACCAGCAAAAATTCCTGGAAACTTAAGCTTTCTATTTGTTGATTTTAATTTCATTTTGTGCCATTTCCTCGTAAAAATGGTAATTGTGCACACATTTTCTGTAGTTTCATGCAGTTTTTGTTGAAAAACGTAGAATATTTTTGCCTATTTGCGGTCATAGTCTGTCTGGTTGCATTCCTTTGTTGTTTTTGTCAACAATTTGCCTAGAATGCGTCTGACTTTAGTTCTGAGAATGCCGTGCAAAAACGAAAATAGCTTTACAATGCGAATTCTCAGTGCGGCATCATTGGGGTTTTTCTTATTGTGGTTGTTGTTGCCTGTTCATCTTCTCATTAAACTTTTGCGTCTGCAGATGAAAAGTGCCAGCGACTTATCGACATCTCAACATCATCATGGCACTGAGCACTCCAAGTTTATTTCTTGCCCCCCGCCGATTGTATCCTTCGCCACTCCCTCTGGTTCATAAACAAAAGTCATTTCAACGCGGCGTCTTGGTTGATTTTCTTGTTCTTTGAGTACTCTTTCAAGGGGTTGTTTAATTTATTTACAAATTTTGTAAGAAAATATTGTTTATTAAGAAAAGAATAGTGGTAATTGATAAATATATGCATTTTATTTAAGTAAAAGTGCAGTCTTTAATTTTATTGGGAAAGACTTTTTGACACGAAATTTTAAAATTTATTTTTGTGTGTGCACTTTTCTCAAATTTAAATTCTATTTATTGAATTAATTATTTATAATTTGGTTACTTATAAAGTAATGACGTAGCACGAATCCTATATTTTATAACTATTTTTTGTATTTTTTTAATTCTTGGAATATTATCAATTTCATTGTTTCTTATTAATTTAACAACTATAATCTTTTATAAAATACCTAAAATAAATTAGGCAAATTTTAAAATATGATTAAAAGGGTACAAAAATATTTTCCCTGCGGTAGCTGTGAACTCATTACGACCACGCCCACCCAGCGCACATGCCGCTCCCTAAAAAGCCGGAGCATGTGTGCGTCTCGCTGACTTGAAAAGTTTTTCCATATAAATTACCAGCTTGGGGCGCATCGAAGGCGATGAGAAGGACATTTTTAGCGCGATGCGCGATGCACGATGTGCGATGTGCGATGCTGCGCTGCCTTTTTTGTTGCCTCGTTTGCTTACTAATAATGTCGCTGACAGAGAGGCAACAGAAAAAAAGGGGGGATTCACTGACGGCAAGGATCCACAGCTGGCAGGACAATTCATACACAACGTATGTTGACACGTGGCTGGGCGTCCTTTTGTCTGGGAACAGCAGCAACCACCCTCAGAAATTGAATTTGGCCACGATATAACTCAATTCACACGGTCTGGATGAATGACGCTGGATCCACAGGACGAAAGGCTACCAGTTTGAGAGCTTCCTTGGCAGCGAAAGTCAATTCAGCGAAAGATTTTACTTTGGAGAATCCAAACTTCCCAAGGCAGGCTTTGCCTGCAACTTCACAACCAAACCCTTTTCTAGTTTATTTCATTAGCTTTTCTTTTACAGGACTTTAACATATGCCCAAAAAATGGAGAAATTGGTCACCATGATGATGGGCAACAAACGTGAGTCGCGCTTTACGGTAACCGACAGCATGGCCAAGTTGGCTTTGTCCCGTTTGGATTCGATTTGCAGCGAGGAAAGCAACGAACGGGCAATCATCAAGATTCTGCTGACAATTGAGGAAAAGTTTCGTATTTATTTCGATTCCAATCACAAGGAGATGGAGCTGCAGAGGATTGCCGCCCAGACATTGTGGCACTTGGTTCAGCGCTATCTGCTCGCCGTGCAAGTGGACACCAGTTGCATGTGCCCGAAGATCTACGAGATTGAGACGGAGGAGGCCATCAGCACCAAATATTATATGCACTACCAGGTGGGATACTATTATCTCTCTCTCTATTTATTTTATATTTTTTATATAAGATGTTTTGGTGACAGGTAATTGTGGGCTCCAACAAGAGCCAGCATGTGGGCATCCATGCCCTGCGGCCCTTTGTCCTGGCCTTTCGCCGTGCCTGCGACAATCTGGACATGGAGGACGATACGCCTTTTATTATGGGCGATGCCTTTCACAAGCCCATTAAGTTCTATATCGACTTTGTGGACGAGATCTTTAACTACTTCTACAGTGGTCACTTGCAGCTGGAGTGCGCTGCCCGCCTGCTGGATCCCGGCGATCTGAAGAGCCTGGAGTACTATCAGGAGCTACTGGCCCCCAACGAGGACTTTGATGAGTACTTTCTGCACAACCTTAGCTTCTGCAAGTGCCTGGGGCAGCCGCTCAAGTGCGCTTCCTTCCGGGATCATTTCAAAAAGGAGAAGAAGGAAATGTTGGAGGCCTACAAGGAGAAGGCCAAGCAGTCGCGTTGCGCCAGGCGCATAGAGAAGATGTCAAAGCCAAAGACCGAAGTGGCACCCGTAAAGCGTCGAATCTCGCTTTTCAACTCTCCAAGAGGTGAGAACTCGGTGAGCCTTAGGGAATCGCTCAGCTCGCTGTATCAAAGGGGCGTCTCGCTGCAGCATCAGCGAAGCCTGAAATTCCTGTTGGGCACCGCTATGAGTATTCATCACATTCATTAATCCGATCCACTCGAAATTTCTGTTTAATTTAATTAAATACACGAAGGTGCATCTGCTGATGGTCCTCGTATAAACTGGATTTCAAGTGTGTGTTCATCTCAAAAAGGGAGAGAGAGAGCTCTCAATTGAAAGCGAGTAGAGTTTTCATTTCACTTGAACTTGAAGTGAAACACCGCCAACTTTTCTGTGAGTATCAGTTTCAAGTATGTGGACTCCACATTGTGAAGTATTTTTCCGGTTAAATATATTAAAATTAAATGGTAGGAACATTTTCTGGGTTGGGAGTAAAGTGTAATATTTGTAACTATAATCCAGTGGTTCTGTTGGTCCTGACAAAGGTATTACTTATTCATCACAGAAGTTAATATCACACAGAATTTTACTCTTAAATCGTTCTTCTCATGTTTAAAGTTTTAGGTTTTAGGCATTTGTTGTTAGAAAATAATCTCTCAGATAAAAATATATATTAATAAATAACTTTATACCAAATATACCTTTGATTTAACATTGAGAATTATTGACTAACCATGTAAATGGGTATAAAACGCCATAAAAATGATTCCCAATTCACCCAATTATGTGCAAAATAAAGTCTACAATATATTATATTCGAACAAAGCCTCTTTGCATGTGCGTGCCTAGCTGTTGGACTAAATGACGATGCTTTCTACTTTTATTTTTAGTGAGAAACGTGCATTTAATGAAGTGACTATAAATAAATCAGATTCGCTTTTTTGCTTAACAAAAAAACAATGCAAAGTGACGGGGCGAATGCAAATGCTAAATTTGTATCGCATGACTGCGTCGTCGTTGTATCCGTACTATATTACGTATACGCGGCGTATGCGTAATATAGAACACGTATACGCCCCGTTGTACTCACCGATCTGGCGCCGGAGGTGATGCGAGCACTCTGAGAGCGCGTTGCCGGCCGGCGTCTCCGATAGCCAGGCGTACCGCCCTCGGGCGTGGCACTGCCAGAGGCACTGGGCATCCCATGGATGACCGTCTCGATGCTGGCGCCGGTGGCACAAATGGAGGCACTGCGCGTCTTCTTCTGCATGCGATGATGCATCGGGGAGATGTCGTCCACCATCCTGTGGCCGTCTGGGGAAATTCCACTCGTCCTCGGCTTGGTCCTTTGTTTTTTTTTTTTTTGGGTTTTCTGTGTTTTCTCTCTGGTCTAGAGTCTAGCGTTTCTATTTTTGTGCTCTAAGCAAATCGTGCTGTGGTTCTAGTGGCTCTATTTGGCAGCCTCTTTCTTGCATAATTCATAATCTGAGTTTTGGTTTGATGTGTGATTGTTTTTTTTGGTTGCTTTTGATTTGTGGTGCACTCTGCAAATAAATGGCGACAAGCAAAAAGAAACAAATGCAGACAACATTTAAATGAAATTTCAAATCAAAATTGCACAGTTCTCCAATATACTATATATATGGTATATGATATTTGTATGTATTTTCGGTTGTGACAAATTTTCTAGTTTTATAGTTGGCCAAGTTTTTACATAAAAATAACCCAAAGGAAAAGCAAGCGAAAGCGAATTTCATCTGGCGGCAACACACAAAATATATTTGTAACAACATGCAACATAATTTGCTGTGTGATTTTTCATTTCGCCCCGACGGCCTGCCGGCCATTAAACATCAAAATTCCTCTGTTTTTGTTTTTTTGAATTTATTTATAAATGTGCCTCGCGCGCATTTTCCTCTCGGTTTGGAACTGGGTCAGCCCAGACCCCGAGACCGAGAACGACAAATTGCCACAAAACCAATCCAAATCCATCCAAAAGGGGGATCAAGCCTTTTGGGAATTGCGGTTAGTATCGAGGTTGTATAAGGTTAATCTTACTGAATGTTATGCAAGTTTGACTTGTGTTATACAATTTGTTTTGATTGGTTTATTGATTGAGTTTAGTTTTTTTTTTTTTTTTTTCATTTTTCTCATTTAAAATTTTATTCAGCATTCATTTAATGCCAAGTTTGCTTAGGAAATACCTGTAAGAAAATAGTTTCTTCATTCTGATTCTTGTGTTGTTATTA
The DNA here is from genome assembly GCA_018904815.1 of Drosophila ogumai. Taxonomy (NCBI): domain Eukaryota; kingdom Metazoa; phylum Arthropoda; class Insecta; order Diptera; family Drosophilidae; genus Drosophila; species Drosophila ogumai. The sequence goes on along the minus strand of JAEIIJ010016704.1, from coordinate 7,303 downwards.
GCTAAATATAATATTTTCTATAAAGTTTTACTGAGGCATTTTCAGCTAAAAGGTTGTGGTTTAAATTGAGGTTGTGCAGTTGCAAGTGGAACTGTAAGATTATGTTATAAGTTAAGAATTAATTTAAGTGGAAAATAACCGAATTTTTTAGTTTTTTCTAGTGCGTCTTTCTAAGTATAATTATGCCAATGTGATACTGCATTTTTAATAACAAAACCAAACACTACAAATATATTTACTTCAATGTAAAAATGTAATATTTAAAAATTACTTCTTAATTAATCTTTATTTTTTACCTTTTTCTTTTAAGTATTAAGTATTAAGTAAAAAAAAACTCAAAGTTAAAAATGATTGAAATGCATTTTTCAGTACTAAAATTTTAAACAGTAGTAACTTTATGAAAAACAATTTTCAAGCAAAGTTTTCTCTAATAATTTTTTTAAGAATAATATAAAACATCTTCAAATAAAGTTCAAAAATTTTTCTTAGAAAACTTTTTCCAAATATTCTCCTGGAATTATTTCAAAAATATTTCCGTTATTACAAACATTTCGATTTCATAAGCAGCTGACGAGTTCCAAACATTTTCCCCTATTCTTTTGTTATTTTTGCTTTGTTTATATCCACTTGATCTTGTGCTTCTCAAGAGTCCGTTAATCACGTAATTCTCTAGAGCTAAAAATACATTTCTTGATATTTTCTTCAGAGGGTAACCCTTGCATAAGATTTTAGTTTGTATTAAGAAAACATTTCACAATCGAAATGTAAATAAAGTTGTTTTCCCTCGTGGAAATTCTCTCTATCCCTCTGAAAAGATAAGGGAAAGCTAAAGGAGCAAAAGCAATTGCTCCTCTAGGCTCTAATTGACACTAATTGCCATTTGCAGCCAGCGAATATATATATATATATATATATATTTATATATCCCTGGGCTGTCCGCTAAGTGAAATCCATTTCTCAGCCGAGAGACAAGGGAAATTGCATTTTCCAGGCGGGCCAATCAAAACATATTCCTAATCCATTTAGACTTCCTGTTCGCACCCTAAGACATGCATCATTAGCCGCAGGAGGAGCCCCGTGGTGTCCTGTCACGTCCCATCTGGCCATGGTGTCCTTATCCACTTTGGCTCTCTAATCAGGTTACGCTCTTCGCCATCTTCTCATCCCCGCCTGCGCTTAAGTGCACTTTCTGTCGCTGACAAGCGACTTGATGAACTTGCAGTTTTTGGCCACGTTTTTCCCTCAAGTGTCCTGTCGAGCCTCGGTCTAAGCTCTCCCGCCCGAGTAATTAACTTGCGCGAATGATTAAAACATAAATAATTAAAAGGACGCCACCCTTGTTCACCCTTTTTTTTTATTATTTTTGTGTTTCTGCAAAACAAAAGATTCGGGCCAAGTCCCGCCCAAGAAAATAATGCAAAGTGTGCTTTGAAGGAACAGGAAAAAAACGGGGGGAAAGAATAAATACATAAACTTGAAAATGTTTTAACGTGGCAGCATATGCGACAACAGCTTTGAGATAAGCAGGCTAAGACAGTGAAAGAAAAAGGGTTTAGAATCTAAACTTTAGATTAAAGTGGTAAATTAGGTTTATATCAGTTAAGGGATTTTTGTAAAATTTTTTCAAAGTCAGAAAATATTTGTTTATACCCTTAACTCAGACAGAAGGTTACAGAAACTTATCTAAACTTGTATCTTCGATAATATTATTTAAATATATTTTATAATTAACTCCATTTTTGTTATATTATTTATAGATTTAAATAAAATCTAAAAGGAAGTTATGGAAATCTTAGGGAAACTCTGTTAACTTTTATTGAATTTAAAAATAATCTTGTATATTTAATTATATTAAAAAAAAATAGTCTTATTAACTCTATTTCAGCAATAATAATTAAAGATTAAAATAAAATCTAAACAATCTATTTCAATTCTTGGTGAAATCATCCCAAAATTTGGCTTTAAGCCGCTTTAAGTTCTAAGCAAACTTTCCCTGGTACTTTACGCTTGATTTGCCAACCATTTTGCCGCTAAACCGAGAATCCAGCGATGCATTACTAGGACACACGAAAAAGGACTCGGAAATAGGGATAAAGGGTAAGGATAAGGGTATGGCCAAGGGGTAACGGGTACGGATAAGGTTGCCCTTGCTGATTTCAGTTGCTGACCCATCCAGTCGTGCATGAAACTCCTGGCCACACGATGATGAAGTCGTCATCGAAGGCTGCTTTGTCAGCAGCTTCAGCTTCGTTCTATGGTCCTGCCTCGTCTTGTTTGCATTCAATTGATGCCGCAGGCTAACAACAACATGGCCCAGAGGCCTCCGGTGCGTGGCTATGTGTGTCCTCCTAATTGGCCAACACACACAGATACACACTTGGAGTTCCAGTGAAAAGACGAGCTTCGGCGAGCCTTTAAAGCCATGGACTTTGCTATTAATTTTCATTTTTATGTTTATAGACTTTTCCCGGAATTCAATGCCATATTAGTGGGCGGAATGGCTGGTCATTCGCTTTTATGGCCCAATATGACGGGGCCGTACTTTCTGGCCAACCTTATCGTGTGGCCTGTTGCTAGTTATTAACATAAATATGTATATATATAACATATATATATTTGCTTTTGTTGTGCTTGATTATTCAGAGGGGTATATGGGTTTTCGGGGTTTTAAGGAATAATATAAAAATTAAGAAATTAATTATAACTTATAAAATCATTAATAAATATGAGATAATCCAATTCCTGTTACATTTTTGTATGTATCCCTTATATTTTTTTTTATTTTTTAATTAATCCATGAAATATAACTTTGAAATTAAAACGATTTAAACGATTTCCTTGGTAATATTTCCCCTACTCCTTTGCCAAAAGGTAGGCAATATGTTTGACACAAACCTCCTGCCGGGTATTTTATAGTCGTGGCCTTGTTTTATTTACTCGTACTCCCTAATCAGGCCACCCATTGACATGGATGTGGTTGTGGACAGATGATGACAGCTGGGCACGGTTCCAGGCAACTTAAGCTATCTCACAAAATGTGACCAAAAAGTGCGTTGGTCTGGGTTCACTTCAGCCTACAAATATCCCAAAAAAAAAAAGATATATAAAAAATCCCCGATAAAGTGCCACCAGATACCGCATGTATGGCCTGATGTGTGCCCAGTGGGAAACTCGACTATCTGTGGGGGGTTTTTTTGTCGATGGCCAAAAAACAAAAGGTGAAACAATGAAGCTCAGTAGAGCTGAACTGCAAACCAAATTGATTTAAATGGAAACCCGATTGCGGTCGAGGCTCAATTGATTTTAAATATATTTTATTTTATTGGTGTTTAATAAAGGGATAATCAGAGATGGAAAATAAGTAAACCAAAATAGCAGAAAGGAAATTGAATTAAAACTAATTGAATTAGGATTTTCTGGAATTTGTGGCATTTGTGAGGGTGAATATGGAATTAATTTCTTAATAGCTGGTGGTCATGTGTAACAGAAATGTATTTTTAGTTAACAAAACATTTCTTGTATATATTTCATTTAAATAAATATTTATTTAATTTTTTTTCTAAAGGTATTTACCTTAGTGACCTTGCTGGTTATTTTATTTGTTTCGCAATGCCAAATGCCTGTCTATATTTATGGAATTAAATTCAAATAAATAACCGATGTAAACAAATTGAAACAGAAATGTGCAATTTAAAGAAAACTGTGTGTATTAAATGGCATAAAGATTTTTTTAGGGAAATTTCCTATGCTCTCTTTATAGCTTTTTCCCCCGAATCGAATTTATTTACTGTTACTGACATGACTCACAAAACTGAAACAATTCTATATTAAATCATGTTTATATTAAATCAGGCAGACTATTTATTTTCCCGCTGGCAGCTAATGTACACACATGACTAGTAGTGTTGTTCCAGGAAACGTACGGATTCATCTCCTTTAACGACGGATGATGACCCTGGAGGGCACGCCTCCATTGTGTAGGCCGCTTCCCTTAAACATGTCGGCGTCCATGTCGTCCTTGTTATCGGTGTGACAGTTTGTGTGCTCGTGTTCGTTTGTTTGGTCTGCTTCCCTTTGAGCCACATCTCTTCGTCGCTGGCCATTTGTGTTTATTTCCATGGCCAGCTTGCCAGCTCGCCAGCACACACCTGTTGCTGTAAAATTAATTTCAATGGGTCACAGGTGGCCACTGGGGGAGGCCTTAAAGGTCAGGGCCAGCATCAGATAGCTTGAATATTCCCTCATTATTTCAGTTTTTTTGCCACATTAATCCCAAGTCGAGTTTCTTGGCTAGCTCTATGAGCAAAGTCCTCATCTCTATCTCCATTTCCTGACAGCAAAAGTAATCCCAAGCAGCTTGTCAACACAAATGAGCTAAATAAAAACGAAAAGTTTTTATTGCGCATACGCCGCGTAGCACGGAGCTCCGAGCCATTTCATTTCCACTCGCAGGAAAACAAATTTGAATGATTAAATAAATTATCTGGCTAAGAATGGCAGGAATTTCCACGTCTAGAAGAATCATAAAATCATGATGAAATTGCTTCACGGGGAGAGATCATCAACCTACATGAAAATATATACAAATGGGAAGCACTTTGTTTGTTGTCTCGTTGACCAACGTTTCGAACTGTTTGACATTAATTTATAGCCATATTTATGTTGTTGGCCAAAGTGCCTAAACAAACGGAATTTCTCGCGCCTTTGATTTTGCTTTTTTGTTTAATGTTCAACAAATCGATGAAAGAGGCAGAGAACTGCTCAAAATCTGTTGCGGCAATTTTATTTATTTTCTCCAAAAGATTTTCCAAATCGTTGCGCAAAATCGAGCTCAAGGGCAGATTATGGTGCTTAATGTGCTGTATCCTTCGTCTGCGAGTCTGCGAGTGGAGTCTCCTCCACCGAATCCCTGTCTGTTTAGTTTAAACTTCACGTCCTTTACGGTGATTATGACACATGCAGAGGGGCGCAGGAGTGAGTGTGTGTGTATAGGGGGTGTGTGTGTGCGGGGTGTGTGTTTATTCCACCTTTGCCGCCTGCTGTTTACTTCAAGTGGTAAGTATTTTCTTGGCCCCGGGCCCTCTTATTCCCAATTTAGATTCAAATCAAGAGCTGGAGGAGCGACGCAGATGTTTACCCAAAAAATTCACTTCATTTAGTTTGTGACAGGATAAATAAGGCTCTCTTTGAAGTGAGGAGTGCGGGTGAGCTGAGTGTGTGTCATAATTAACTATAGCATTTTGTGGGTGGCAAATTTCGTATCTGCTGAACGGCAATTTGGCCCCGAAATAAATCAAGGGAATTTACGATTTTATTCCTTTTTTTTTGTCTCGAAACTCACTCCCCTAATTGGTTGCCTGCATTTGATTTCACATTCTGGGGGCCTTTTGTTCGATTTTATTATGGCAATTGGATTTTCACAGTTGGTTCGTTTGAGGAATTTTCTTTTATGCTTCCACACACAACACATATATTTACCGGGAAAATGCTTTTGATTCTGAATAATTGAAAAGGCGGGGAACCAAGGCTTAGAGATTACTTGCTGAGGGAATAAACTCGGTCAACTCTGGAATTTCTGCAGGCAATTGCACAGAAATGTAGCTTAAGAATGTCACAGTTGCGTAGGATTCCAAGAGAAAATTCTGTTTAAAACAACTTGACTTGTAACTTGTTTTTCCAGCTTAAATTCATACATACAAATTTATACATTTCCCTGTCAGAAGTAATCTCTTCTAATCTTTGGCCGAATTACCTCATTTAGATCGAATCAAAATGGTCCAAACTATTAACTTGAATCATTTTCCTTCTGGTCCTGCGATTTTCCGATTTTCTCCGCTATCCTTTCAGCTGGAATCAATTGCTACTTCCTTCTTGCACATCGATCTATCTGATTTGCAAACTCTTTATGTCCCGGACTCTGGCTGCTGACCCAGACAGTTGCAATTATGTTCATCCTCGAAGGAAGCTGGCCAGTGTCCAACTGGCCGCTTGGGAAATATTTTTCTTCCTTTAGAAAAATGGATAAAAAGTTGAGCTTGAGCTACGGAATTTATTCTGCTGCTGTTTGTTTGGCTTGCCCTGGGCTTGGATTTGGTTTCCGAGTTCGAGTCCTGGAAGCACTTTAAGTGTGTGCATAAATATTTTGCCCTCAGGAGGATGAGAAGAGGGAGAGAGTTATGTGGCGGAAGTGTGTCCCACTTCATAGCCAGTCCCAGGATCTGGGGAACTTCACTCGAAGCCACACCACTTGCTAACCAATTGTCACTGCCAGTGGGTCCCCCCAGTCACGTTTCCTTTACTCAACTAAAAATGCGGTTTACCTACAGAGAGAGAAAATGTTTTGGGACTTGAAAATAAAAGAAAGAAGTCTAAAAAAAATGTTAGGGCCTAGTTATAAGTAAGATATATCGTTGATGCAAACTTATTGTTTTCTAAAAATTTCTAAACATTTTAAATATTATTCAAGGTGTACCAGGTTTATTTTTTGGTTCAGTGCTGGGACAGGGACAGTAACAGGAACACGGGACCTGTCATGTTCATCGCCTCCCCAGGCTGACAAAGAGTCCAAAGAGCAATGACAGAGGGTGACATCGTTTTGGGAGGGCCAAGTGGCGGGTGGTTGGGTGGTTGGACATGGAGCTGCCAGGAGGTGGACAATGCCACGACCTGGCCAAAAAAAAAACGGGCTCAACCTTTTGACATATGCGAGCGGCATGGCCATGGGTGTTTGCCTCTGATGTTATGGCTCCTTGATCCTTCTCCTCCTGCTGCTCTTGGTCGCCAACCTGCTGCTGCTCCTGCTCCCTCCTCCTGTTCCTCCTTCCAATGCCTGGTGCAGGCAAAGACAAGGAACAGAGTAGGCTCTCAGGAAACCGGCTTTTGTTGCCGTGGCCACTCTCCAATCTCCACTTAGTTAGTGCAGCTTTTAATTGAATTTGGAAATTTGGAAGAGACTGAGACCGAGCCCGAGGCAGAGCCAGAGCCAAAGCAATCTGGCCAATCCATTCGGCGAATTCGGTTATGACCCTGGACCGCCCACTCGCTTCACCTTCCCTGGCAATTAGTGGTGGCTCTTCAGTTGCTGAAACTCTAATGGAATTAGTTGTTAATTCAATTTGCCATAAAAGCAGGACCAGGTCCCGCAGGACGTGTGCCTTTGTTGGAACTGTAGTATTCCGTGGGGTGGGGGAGAGGCACCTACACACATCAGTGTTGACAAAAATAAGTAACAAACATTTTCCCTTTTTTAATATTTTAAAAGTTAAACAAAGAAACTACTTGGATTTTATTTGGGATTTTTTAA
>JAEIIJ010016702.1:5876-21229 GCA_018904815.1 Drosophila ogumai | reverse complement strand
CTTCACTGCGTTGCAAACTTCTGACTGAAATTATAATACCCTGCAAGAGTATAAAAATGTAAGTAAATTGATTCGTCCCTCATTGAGATTATATTGCTTCGATATATGAAACAGAATATCGATGTATAGCTCATAAATATTGCAAATATTAGAAAATCCATATAGTTTTATTTTCGGAAATTACATTTAGTCCCACTTCACAAAAAAAAATAAGGTTTCATTAAAAATTATACAAATTCAAGTAGTTTCTTCGTGACTTTAGATCACAAATTTGTACGCTTTGTGAATGAATCAAATCTTTCTTTATTTATTTTCTTTTTTTTTATGGCCGAGTCCAAGATGAAATTCGTTAATTGAAAATTCCCCTCAATTGGGCAGGCTCTCTTTTTTTTCTTTTTCTCCACCTTCAATTGCTTGGCACACGCGGCAAAGGAAAACACAACTAACATAAAGGCGGCAGAGAGACGTACGTAAACCCTCGGCCAAATCCCATTTGAAGTGAGTTTAAGGTCTTAGGGCAAGCCTGATTGAGTAACTTAATAATTCAGAATTGTTTTCAGTCTCGGTCTCGTGGGGATTTGCATCTTTTAAAAGCCGACAGCGTGGACCCATGCGGCGTATGCGTTATCTCTGGTCTGCTGTTCATAACGGCGGAATGAGCAGCCCGGAATCTTGGCCGCTGTTGCCGTTACCTAATAATAACAACCATAACCAGACCAGCTAGCAGCCACCAGTAAGAACACGTCAATGAAATGCGAACGCTGCCAGAGACAGAGGCAACATGACGTATACGCAATATTCCACATCCGCCCCGTTGACGATATATTTATTAATTTTTTAAAATAAAGATTTCTTTGGTTATAATCTGGTTTTATTCTATATTTTTTTTAGATATTTGACTTGGGGCTTGAAATCGAAATCAGTAGTTGTTCTGGGAGACAGACTTTTTTTTGGGATTTACGTAGTTTTCTTAGAAATAATTTAAGCAATCTAATCCATTTGTGATATAACTACAAGGACACCAGAAAAAAAATCTGGGTATTTCCCTTTATTTTGTTTTATTGTACATAATTTTTGGAGTTTTTCACGTTTCGCTGCTCATTTTGTTAGCTAATTTTCTTTTGTTTCTCTTTTTCTGTTTTTCTGTTTTTTATGTTTCCGTTTTTTTATATTTTTTTTTTTTTTTGTTATTTTTTTGTTTTTTTTTGTTTTTTGCTCTTGTCTCGATGCTCTTATCTGCTGGGTGCTTGGCCATTGTTGTTTCTGTCGCTTGTTGTTACAGCCACGTCCTTACATAACAGTCATCCCCCACCGACCCCCTTAAAAAAAAGAGCACACAGTGGCATTTGTGGTTTATCAAACGAAGCGAGTTGCATAAGATTGCCACTGCCATTTGCCAGTAGAGTTGCCACGAAAAAAAAGTGTTGTTACTCCTAGGTTTTCTTTTCGTTTTCCTTTTTTTTCTTTTTTTTGTCAAAAACTGTCAGCCGGCTAAAGGATAACACACACACTCGCACACACAAAAAAAAAACAGAGAGAGAGCCAGTAAAAGAGAGCAAGCAGAGGAAATGTCAATCAACAAGCCGGAACTGAAACCTAATGCAACCGGCTTGGAATTCCAACAGCAAAAAAAAACAACAGAAAACGACAAACACACAGAGAGAAGGAAATACGACAGGAAAGGAGAAGAGATATTGTATATATATATATATTTTTTTTTTTTGGGGCAGGTGAAGACGAAATGTGGCCATGTGCTTGCTCTGCCGGTTAAATGGCTTGACTTGAGCCAGTCTCCAAGGGCTATTGCTAGGATAACTCTCAAGTTGAGTTGAGGCCCAACAACAAGCAAGGGGCAAAAATAAAGGAAGAATGAATGACAGTGGGACAAAGGCCGAGAAAGGCGAAAAAAGCCAGGCGAGGAGGAAGGCAAGCGAAGTACTAGTGCCAGAATGTGTCGTAACTTTCGTTGGAATGCACGAGTTCTGACACACAGCGGAAGGAGGAAGTGTGTCTGTGAGGTGGGGGGGGGAGAACAAACAAACTCTAATTATATTAATATTATCACTCTTACTTTTACTTTTGCGCCGGCCTTCACCCCACCTCCTCCTGCTCGCATTTCACTTTCACTTTCGAGTGAAATTTACATGAGACGCAGGCGAAGACGACGACAACGACAGCAATTTATATCGTCCACAATATATATATTGGTCGCTTAATGATGGACTTTACTTCAACTTCAACTTCATCTTCCTTTCATAAAATATTCAAGGCGAAGAAAAAAATACAGAAAAGTTGATGGTTGAACCAAAAGTTTGAATCACTCTTTGAGCTTCTTCCTCCTTTTTTTATTATTATTATTATTATTATTTTCTTTTTTTTGCTTGGCTTTCCCTTCCTCCGCCCCCGTACTTATTACACCACCAGACACACACACACACATATTGCAATATATGTACTGCGTACGCACATATGCAGGAAAATCATAAATTTTTGGCCTACGCTTCAAAGTTTTCCCGTTTCTTTTACTTCTTTTATGGTTCGAGCAGTGGGCCCCAAATAGTATGCTATGCTTTTTATCAGCGCAAGAGGCAAGACAGAGAGGAGATATTGTGTAAGAGCAATATGGAGATCTTCTCTTTTGGGATCCCTTTTTATACAAAATTTTTTGTTCTTTTAAGATTTATGGTATTTTTATCACATTTATTGTTATCAGCTTAATTTCATTTAATTCACAAAAAATTGTTTTTTCATAAAGCATTAGGTGATAATGAACATCTTAATAAAAAAAAAGAGGTTTTAATTTAAAATAAGAAAGAAGAACCAAATATTCTACAAGCGTTCTTTTTTTGTTACATTAGTAATAAGCTTGTTTCCTTTTTATTGTATTTTTCTTTTTCTCCCAGGACGAAGAATTATTTATTCTCTTTACTATTTTGCCTTCCCTTCTCTCTTCTCTCACTCTCCGCTAGCGCTTGTTTGCGCTACTTTCGCGAACATCTTCATGGAAAGCGTGTTGAGATATTTATCTATGGATGGGAAATATTGTGATATATTACTTTCGCCATTGTTCGGCTTTTTTTCACAGCTCCTTCGCGATGCTTTCTCCCTGCTCTCCTGCTTTATGTGTCTTTTTTGTATGTGTGTTTGTGTGTATGCGCCCCTTTCGTTTTTCGCCTTTTCTTATTTTCTTACTTTTTATACTTCTTTTGCCGTTACTTCTTTTTGCCTGAGGCGATGCTGCGACGTCGGCAGCGACGCGAGCAGTGCTACTCCCGTTACTGTGGCCTACTGTTATTCCAGTTGTTGTTGTAAACCCTTTTCTTCTTTGCTTTTGTTTCTGTTGCTGTTTTCTTTTTATTTTTTGCCTCAATTAAATCATATTTTATTCACCTTATTTCGCTTGCTGCTGCTGTTGTTGTTGCGGCTGCTTCTCCTCCTCCTTCGTCTTCTTTTTCTTCGTCTTGGGTTTGGTTTGTCAGTTATCCCGTTATCGCATTGTTTCGGCTTTCATTTTCAATGTTTGTTCTTTTCTACTCGGTGTGTTTGTGTGTGTATGATGTGTGTTGTGTGAGTGTGTGTGACCGGAATCCGGTAAAAAAAACACAAGGTAAACTTGGTAAATGTGCCGCTATTTCACTTTCCTTTTTTTAAATATAATCAGCAACGAAAGGATTTCTAAATAGATATTTCACCGACTGAGGCGGAGCACACAGACACGCACGCACTGAAAAAAAATTGAAGCTCGCTTTTCGATTGCGGTAAACGTAATTGTACGTGTAACGGTAACGGCAACGCGAATTGTAACGATATAGGGAACTGTAACGTGGACTGTAACTATGAATGTAGCGGTGACCGCAGGTGTTATTGTTGTAATTGTTATCGTATTTCTTATTGTTGTTGTAACTGTAGTTGCTGTTGTTGCTGCCGTTATTATAATTTTTGCTGCTGCTGTTCATGCCGTGCTGCTGTTTTGTTGTTTTCTGCCGTTTATTTTATTTATATATTATTTGCTTTAATTTTGTTGTTAAGATGTTAGGTTTATCAATTGTTATTATTATATTATTATTCGTTTGTGAAGAGCTCATCGGCGCTACGTCAGCCATGGGTGTAAACCAGAAACAGACTGAACACTGAACACTGAACGAACTGACTGAATACGAACACGAATACTGAATCCTTCTTTTATACAACCTCACCACCACCCACCACCGGCAGAGACTGCCTCTCTGCAATGCCGCGCAATTCAAAGTGTATTCCCGAGTTTATCCATATATTGTTTAATTGAAAACCTTCAACAAACGGTTCCCAATTTAGTGTCAAATTTTAAGCTTTTGTTACAAAATTCCAAAAAATTAGTACCTTTTTTTAGACGCACTCTAAATTTAAAATTAGCTATTCCTCTTTATTTCGGGAAAATCGGCAATGAAATACTATTTAATTTTATTTTAAAAAATCAACTTTACATTTCTTTAAATTCGTACATTTTTTAATATTTTTTAGTTTCTATTTATAATTAATATATAAATGTTAAAATGTCAAAACAAATTTTACACGTATACAGAACAACGGTGTCAAATTTGTATGGGAATGTTAAGCTTGGGGTCGAATTCTCATGTAGAAAATTAAATGTATGAGAGAGAACTGTTTGCTAACATAGAAATGCTCTCGATCACAGAATAAAACGTAAATTTAGCTCGTTAACATAATTTAGCTTATGGAATTTCCAGAGTGAGAGTAGAAAGCAACAGAATGCCGAGCCGAGCCGAGGCCTGCCGAATGGCGTTCTCTTAAGAGCCGAGGGACACGAGAGTATTGACACACTCTGTTTCCATCGACATCGTTCTCCAGCTCCGATGTCGCTGTCGCTGTCGACGTTCGACGTCGGCTGTAAACGAACGGACCAAGTTCGAATTAACTTAACCACAATGCTAGCGTCGGAGTGGCAGCGAAGGAGGTGCACGTCAAAGCAGAAGAAAAGAGCTGAGCGAGGAGCAAAACTAACGGTACTAGCGGCACCCGATCTCTTCTCTCCCGGATCCGTTGCCAAGCCACGGCTGATAAATAACCGTAAAAATACAGTGCTACCACGAAAATTGAACCGGGCCAATTATTCAATATTAAGTCGAAAATAAAGTATAGGATAAAAATTGGTAACAAAAACTGTAGTTCGTTTTATGTATGTATATATTTTTTTGTATTTTGAATAACAATGAATAATAATAAAAATTTATTATGTTCACACATGAACACGTATATAGATAACAATTAAATTAAATAGGGAATATCCGGCTCGAAGGACCACAATAAAAGAGCATTCAAATTAGAAGTTTTCAGTTTCTTACAAAAAGTCAACAAATGAAGACTAATTTGGATGCTCTTTCAGATTTATTAAGTGTAAGAAATATAAATTTTTGATTCTTGGTTAAATAGATTTAAACAAATTTATTCTTTTAAAGGATCAAGATAAGGTACAGTAGTTCAATCAAAGCAGCAACCACAGCTAAAGTTATTTAGACTTTCACTTATTTCTTAAGATAAAGCAAATTAGAAGAGTCCTCTACTGTAGAGGCTTTGCTGTAACGACCTAAAGTGAGCAACTACCGAAAAAAAGGGTGTGGGTGCTGAGTTCTTCTTTTTTTACTCATCTACTCTCTTCCTCAGGCTGTGCTACTGCCTCTCACCGTGGACTTCTTCTTTTGACGCTTTGGCCCCAGATTTGCCTGTCAAACTGTCTTTATCAGCTGTCGTTGTCGCTGCCGCGACCGCTGCCAGCGTCGCAGTCATGGCTGCCTATTCTGCTGCGACTGAGGCTGCTGCAATTGCAATTTCGTTTCGTTTTCGGCCATAATGAATTGACATTGTCATGTGTGTTTAATTTGGCGGCACACGAAAGGAGCACTAAACACTAAAAGGAGGTGTGTATGAGAGAGCGAGTCGACGCTCTCTCGCTCTCTCCTCTACTGATTTCCAATCCACTCAACTTTGTTAGGCGCTGTCGCTTTTTCTCTGTCTCTCTCTCTCGCTTTGGTTCTCATATAATAAGGCTATCTTGCTTGCGCGCACCCACGAATACACACGCACGAAGCAGGAGCACACCCACACATGCAGCAACGCTGGCAGCGCTGACAGCGGCAGAGGAGGAGCCGCTTGAAGCTGCTGCTGCTTGTTCTTCTTTGAACTTTGAGCTTCGCTTAAAGTTTATTCGTTTAGTTTTTTTTGCTCTTCCTTTCATTCCGCTGATAACTAATGGGCATAATGGCTGAATGACACGCAATACGAAAATCAAAATTGAACTTTACAAGTTAATCCTTTTGAGGTTCCACGCACACACACACACACACACAGATACTCCTTCTGGGCATTCAAAATTCCATTTTAGAAATCAAAAAGAGATGGGTGGCGGAGAGTGACAGGGAGAGTGGGAGAGAGGGAGAAACAAGTAGAGGAAGCCGAAAAGAGAGCGGCTTTGTCCGTGGCCTTCGGTTGGTCCTGCGCATTGGCCAACTCCGATTTGCGTAAGGTGACGGTCCTCCTCAGCCTTATTCCATCCTCCCTTTCTCCGCTTCCCTTTCGCGCTTTCCCACCTCTTCCCCTTCTCTACATCTTCCAGCCATTCCCAAATGGATGCTCAATTCAAAGTTCCAGCTACGCGATTTCATTGTCATCGCCAATTGCCGCTGCCCGCGTCGTACTTCTTTACATACATACATACATATATGTATATGTACATAATACGTACATTGGACTATAGTCACGTTGTTCGGCTATATTTTGTGCATGCAAGGATATACGGATACGGATGTGGATGTACAGGTCGTCCTCGCAAGGGAGAGATCATACTAACATTTCGACGGCATTTACTTAATATGAGTCTGACCAGTAGTTTAAGTAGTGTTATGTTACATATTTACTGGAACCATTTTTAATGGAATTTTTATATCGCTCAATTTCCCTCTTTTCTTTTGCGCTTTTTTTTCAAACGAGATATTTTTTAATCTGCACCCTTTTTCTCTTCAATTACAGGATCATGGTGGAATAATTTATTCAGAGAAAGAAAAAAAAAGTGTAGAAATAAATTTGCCATAATAGAGCCTGACTGTGACGCACACACACGCTCAAGCATCCATCACACAGATACACGACAGCACACACTTGAATAACGCTCTCACAGATACGCGAATGCGAATGCATTCTTTGGCGCTGATGAACTGGCAAATGAATTGGCCTAGGCAACCGTAACAGCTGCTGCTCTACTCCTCATCCTGGATCCTTGAGCCCCGGCCCTGAGACCAGTAGCCTTTAAGCCTTTAAGTCCGATTCCTATGGCGGGATTTACTAGGGATCACTCTTGAGGCCCCGCGGACAACTCAAAAACATATTGTGCATGCCAATTAATTTGAATTGTCTTGTTTAATCCAACTAATTGGCATCTCGGCTTATAAAGTGAAGAAAATTGTGTTGTAATTTGGAATATATATCAAGCATACTTTATTTGAACATGTTTTTTTTTATAATTTATCTAAGTCAAAAACTTATCAAAGAGAGAATTATTGGGAATGATCAAAAAGCTCTCAAGTAATTAATGAGAAATGTTTTTAACATTTTATCCTACTTAACTAGAACCCGTTGGGAATTATAACCGTCGATGCGAAAGAAAATGCTTTTTTTAACCACTTGGAGGAGTGTATACAAAATGGTTTAAAAACCACCAGAGGCGAAGATTGAAATTCAATAAACTGCTTAAAGTTTTTAGAAAAATTTTACGATAAATTCTTTAAAGGAGACTGTAGACTTTTGGCTCAGTGCACCAAAGCAGCTTTAGTGAGAAAACAGTCAACAACTTGTACCTGTAAAATCCCATACAACGGAAACGGCAAAAGCCCCGCCAAAGCCTTATTAAGGAGTCCACACACACGCATTTAAATAAATTAATGCATTGTGTTCGTGTGTGTTTTCCCAGCGAGATTGCAATTCCAATTGCCTTCATCATCAATGGGAGAACATCGCACCTAAGTCCACACATTCCACATCCTGGAGTGCCCAGAGTGCCCATCCTTTACCCATCCTTTAGAATTTATCTCCACACACACACACACACACATAATCCTCGCTGGCGTTGTCGAGTCCGACCCAGATATCAAATGGAAATGTCAACGCAAACGACAGATAGTCAAAATGTTGTCATGTCGGATTTTGAATAATTCATTGAAATGAAAACTTTATGCATTTGTCAGCCATTTGCCATTCCGGAATCCCCTTAGCCTCCGCCTTGCCTTCGCCTTGCCGGGCTTTTAATATCGAAGTATATACATATAAATACATATATCTTAAATACCGTTTTGGATCCATCTTCAGCGCTGGCTTAGGACCTTCTTCATTGGGTCTCTGTGCCTTCGATAAATACGAGTACAACTACTTCGATAAATGTATAGGATGCATTTATTCTAATGATTTCCAGGAATTTATTTTCTATTTTCTGATTTTCTGAGAATTTTTGTATACTTTTTTTTAGTTACTTTTGGCAATTTTTTTTGCTTAAATATAAAAATGCTTAAATTTATATTAGTAAGTTATTTTTAAAAATGTTTTATGGTTCATTAAAAATTTTATCATTTCTTTGGGATTATTTATTTAACTAAAAAAACACTTAAATTAAATGGAAAGGCTTTACGATCGATTTATTTCAATAGGTTAATAATTCAATTAAAATATTTAAAATTGAGTTAAATTGTTTTTAAATTAAAGACAATTTCCAAATTTTAAAATTCGATAAATATTTAAACGATACATGTTAGTTTGCCAATCTATTTCTAAATCTTTATATCAAAGCAAATCCATACATTTCCTAACTTTTTAAATTATTTCGATAACATATCGGTTTATTTGTTCATTTTTTCTAAATTGAAGTGACGTCTTTAAAGCCACAAAATGTGTGCCTGCCACAACAAATTGACCGACCGACCTCCGCCGCTAAGAGCTTCCCAAGATCTTGCCGTATGAATGAATCATAGAGCGACCTGGTTGCACCACAGGTGCATGCCCTCAAAGACGGGACATCTGGTCGCAATAATCGCAGAGCCGAAACCGAGTACGGTCCGTTCCGGTTCGATTGTACCCGTACACCTTGGCAAATGACTCAGAACAGCTGTAAGTGGATTCGTTTCGCTGCGGCGCGACCTTTATATTGTCGGCGACGATTCCGTGGCCATTCAAGTGGATAGGGGTCCGGGTCCGGTCTTTAGTCTTACGGCTCGGGGACAGTCCGCTAAAAGTGCCTCTTGTCATATTTTATTGATGGACACTTGGGCAAACATCTAGAGTCGCCATGCATGCACTTGCTAAGATATATGGCGGGGCACATTTATATATATAAAAAAAAATATATATATAAATGTAAATGTATATGTATGTGTAGTATATATAATCGTAAAGAGCAGGGCATGCTATGCCATATATACACGTTCACAAAATATATAGTTTGGGATCAGGATTTTATTTTAATTTAAACTTTCAAGTTACTTCGATTTCGGTGATTAGACATTTATCGATTTTTATCTATTATTTTCTTTTCATTTAAGTTTCCTAGTTACTTCAAAGATATATCGTATTTCAATATTTTTTCGATTAAAGTTAAAGCTTTTCGTTTTGATTTCCCCGAAAAACATTTATCGATTTTTATCGATTCATTAAATTTCAACAACAATAATTAAATTTGACGATTTTTTAAAGATTTTTATCGAAAAGATAATTTTAAACCTAATAATTCGTATTTTTCATTGATGTTTTTTTAACTTTCAAATCAATAATTGTTATTTACGCACATTTTTTCGCCAAGTGCAGCCAGGCATTCGAGTGGAAAACTGCAGTCCACGGGGTCTTCAACTATTATCATGAAATTTTAAAAAGTTCCTCGTCTATTTTTCGCCGCATAATGCCGAGGCAATAAGTTATTGGGACTATTGAGGCCACCTGGCCAGCATTTTTCACAGTCCAAACACAGTCCAGGACTCTGGCACTAGCAGCACCTTTCGCTTTCACTCCACCTTTGTGTGTGTTGGTCCTTTGTGCCGGTCCGGTCCTGACAGTTGATAGTTGACTTGGTCGATTGAAAGTCCTCGAAATGCGGACATATGGACAAGGACGTGAACGTGTCAATGGAGAGAGGGAAGCTCAAAGGAGTCGTGTCGTGTTGGCAAAGCAAATAGAAAGCCTTAAATATTTTAGATGACACCCCATAATACCCATTGGGAGCAGCAGCAGTCTGACTGCATATATATAATATTTATCATCATCTAAATATGCACGCATGTGTTGTTCTCTGCCCATTTGCATACTGTTTGCCTTTCGGCTTTCAGGTTTTCGTATTTGTATATATATATATACTTTATATATATACACATGTGTGTGTGCATCGATAATTCATCTGAGGACCCCTTGTTCCGTTCAGTTTCTGTTCCTTTTCAATGCCTTATTTGCTTTATATTGCATATGCCATTAATTACGTTGTGGCCATTGTTTAAATAGCCCGCTCTATATAGAGTCTATATATCTCTGATGTAACCAACAACAGACGGGCTCAACGATGAACTCCGGAAATCAAGGCATAAATTATGGCTTCGAAAAAGAAACCATTTTGACCCTGAAATTTAACAATTTGATTTTTTAAATATATGATGATGATCGGTGCTGCTATAAACAATATATCAAAGCATAAGGCACACACCTTTCGATTTCAAACACTTGAGCGAACTTTATGTTTTTATAGGCGTCTTGTTCAGATTCAGAATCGGATTTAGATATAGATTCGGATGATGGAATACCCAAATAGCGCCATATAGACCCTCTTTAAATGATTTCTGTTTGTTTGTTTGTTTGTGTTCGGTTGGTGGGAGTCGCCTTTTGCGATCTGTTTTGTGTCTTGTTTCTGGTTTTTTTTTTTCGCTTATTTGTTTTATGTTATTGCTTTTATCCCCCCCCCCCCACAAACGGCTTTACTCTAGGAGAATCCTGCCCAGGGTTATAATATCTTGTTGTTTCTAAAATCTATTATTATTATTATTATTTAATTTTTAAATTTTAAATTAATATTATAAAATGTGTAAGCGTTTGGGTCTAGTTAAATGAGAAATTTTATACTTTATCTGTTCTTAGAAAAACTAAATTTTTTTGTTTTTTTCCATATTTTAATCATTAAAAGTCTGTTTTTAATTTAATGTTATTTATTAATTTATCTTATAAATATATCCAATAAATCTATCCAATAAATATAACTATAAGTCAATATATAAATCTATCCTGCTACCACATGTCATATGCGTAATTTCGTTTTCAATATTACGCATACGCAACATAGACCGCATTTTCTTTACTTTACTTATTTCTAATTTTAAATTAAATAAGCTGATTATTTAATTCTAGAGAAAAGAATTCATTTAATTTTCCAGCTTGACCTTTATAAGATTCGACCTAAAGTTTGTGCCCCTCTTTTTTAGGGTACCAAAAGTTTCGTTTCTCAAACATTTCCCCCCAGAGAGGAGCTCCATCTCGTGCGTTTTGCTTATTTGCTTCTTATTTTGTTTTCGCTTTTTTTCCGATGCTTTGCTTTGGTTGAAAATAACTTCGAGTCGCTTAAGAGAGCGAGGGAGAGAGAGAAAGATGGCCAGTGCCGGAGAAGAAACCCGGAGGAACCCGGAGGAGTCCGGACGAGACAAAAGAGCGCGCGAGAGAGCGCCAGCGATTTATTTATTTTTATAGTCTCGGACGCGGGACACGTGGAAGCCGCCAAACCAAATGGCGAATGGAAATGGCTGAGATAAGCTAGATACGTCATAGTTTCTTAACGCTTGCACTGAGCGAAAAATTTAAATAAGGTTCAAAAAAATCGTATTCTACGATTTTATAACGAAATTATCGAAAACATCGATTCTTAGAATTAAACGAATTTTTATATATAAACAAATATATTTATTGTTAAAATACAGATGTTATTCAAAATTCATATTTTTCCTATTCTCCCATTCCCTTTATAAATTGGCTTGATATTTTAAACTGAATATCGATTTATCGCACATGTATCGCAGATAATTAATAGCATATTTAAAATAAAAAAAAAGTTAATACTACATATCGATAAAAATACCAAATTTCCATATAATATGAATAACATAACGAATATATCGTATTTTTCGAGTGTATATGCCTAGGCTGCTTACCAAAATCGGTCGCTCGTTGGCGTAGGACAACTTGCGTGTGTTGCGCAGCGTTTCCAGCCAAAGGGAGTTCCTGCGGGCGGCACTCGTGGCGCCACCGACGCTACCCGCTCGCGTCATTATTGCGGCAGCCGCGTTCAGCTGCTGCGGCGGCGGCGGCGGCTGGGACGGAGCTTGTAACATGGACATGGGCGGCATTAGCGTCATCGATTGCGATGGCGATACGGAAGGCGAGGGTGAAGGTGATGGAGTTGGAGAGGGGGTGGGTCTTCCCCTGGTCACCGGCGGCGGTGACGGCAATGACGTCGTTAGGACAACGTTCGCCGGCGTGGGCGGCAGCGGTGGCATGGCCTTTGTGGCTAGGCATTTGTGGTAAAAATCAGGCTCCTGATTGCAATCGTTCGCCATGCAAAAGGCCGGCGACATGCTCTGCTCCGCGGATCAAATTTATAAAGGAGAAAGGCTTCAAGGATCGCACGGATACGGCTGGATCTCTTGGCCAAAAATGCTTACAGTTTTGCCTTAACTTTACACTTCACTTAAGCATTTAGCCAGATTTTTCACATAAGTGTTTTTTTTTTTTTTTCTTTATAAATATAATTGATAATTAAACTCATTCAATATTTTTGTACACTAAGTTAGAATTCCCACAGAGATTTTCATAGAAATAAACGTTGTTTATATTTTTTTAAAATCGAAATTGCTTTGTTTATTTATTTTCTTTGGCAATTTTCACATTAACTTGCTTTCTTGGCTTGCATTGCCATCTTTAATTATTTTTCTAATCAGGCTTTACAGCCTTTTTCTAAATATAGAAAAAGGATAAACCTATAGAACACTTTTCACAGATATAAAAACTATAACAAAAAATTGTAACACGAACCGAAGCAGACGAAAATCTGCTCAGATTTGATTTGATTTTGATTTGAATGCGAATTATTTTGGGGCAGTTTTTCGACTGCGTAATTGTCCAGAGAATGTAAACAGATCGGAACGGGAAGCAGACACAACACCCGTTCACTTCCAGTATTTAATGTACCGATCCAATCCGATCCGAACCGAACCGAAGCAAGATCTGGAGATGCGAATCTCTGGATCATGTATGTACTATATTGGAGAGAGCGATCCCTTCCGACGACGACGCACAAATGGCCGGCCTACCGAACATTTTATTTATATGCCCTGCCTCTTTGCTTTTTTAGATGGCAACAAAAGCCTCAACTTGGCCAATACCCTGTATAAAAATTGATCTGAATTTTGGTATGGTGAAATAAAGTGACCTTAGCTCTATATATTTATCACAAGTTAGAGCTTTATCGATAAAACTGAGATTAATGTATTATACAAACATGTAATAATAATAATATTTTTATTAATACGAAATATTATTCTTCTAAAACTACTGATGGAACCTGGTTAGCACGCTTTAATTTTGTGGATTGGATCCCAGGTATGCGAGTGGAACCCATGTGGAGGCAAAGCAGCAGGTGGATAATTATAAGTGAGAGAGGCTAGAGGATTAGTGAGAGAGCGGAAGAGCGGTGGAGGCAATCAATCGACAAGAGATATCCGCTAAGATTTCAGCGGTAGGATTGTGAGAATCAAACACCTGATCGTGCCTCTACGTCATGGAAATGAACATTTTGCCTCTTCTCAATCGAGGAAAATGTTCAAATGTTAAATGCTTCCTGCTTGCCACTTAATAGATGGTTCCCAAGAAAGAAAAAAAACAGAGAAGCAGATTGGAATACCCTGGAATATGACTAAAGAATTTCTTTCACAAAACTTCTTTCCCAAATATACTTAAATTATTAGTTTTAAATTAATAAAAAAAGTATTTACAAATTTGACGTAATATTGTTAAAATAGTAAGATAAATATATTCTTCTAATATTTTTTATTGTTTTCCATATTTCTCGAAAAATATATCTTTTGTGTTTCCAGTTAGATAGAAATCTTTGACTAAATAATCTTCTTGTGGTAATTATAATTATATACGTTTTATTTTTAAATAAATATATTTGTAATTCATATCATTAAATATTTATATTTTTATATTAATCATATTCCCAAAACGGTGCATGTGGAAAATACAATACGGTGCTTGGCATATGGAAATATGTATGTATGTATATTTTTTCAACTACTTCTTACCTGCGGCAATAGATCATCATTATCGCTTAATATTTATAAATAAACTAATGGAACTACACAGCTACACACATTCAAAACGGATGCAAAGCGGAAGTGGATGTGGAGAGTGGCGAGTGGAAGTGTGGAAAATGGAGAGTGGAGATTTCAGTTTCTCAGAACCGCTTTTGTGAGATTTCTAGGGAAGATTGAGTTGGAGGCAGTGCAGGCTAGGAAGAACTGAACCGATTGCACATTGGGAAGCATTAGCATTAGCATTTCCATTATTGCGTTTGATTTTGGTTGTTATCGATAACAGAACAAACTACTTGACCGCTGGGAGGCGGGAAGGTCATAGCTAAAGCCATAAGTGAGCGAAGATCCTGTATTTTATTGAATTTAATTATTATTTATTTAAAGTATTAAAAACAATTAAGAAAAGTATTAGTGAATTTAAAGTAATTTTTAAAAACTTTTGTTACAAATTTTCTTGCGTTCTTTTGGACATATTTTAATAGATTTCAAAGGCATATTGTATGTTTTATTGTTTTCTTTCGCTCACTTAAAGCTTAATTGCGGTGCCATTGGAAGTTAACTGTTTTTAGTTTTCGTTTTGGTATTTTGGAACTACGAGCTGGTTTAATATTTTTGGTTTTTTTTTTAACTCATTCTAAATATTTATGTACAAATTAAACAAAAAATTGTTATCGTTGGCAAAATGGGACTTTTTGTTTTGTTTTTGGTTTTTTTTTTTTGGGTAATTATTTAAAACGATTTTTGCAAATTAAATACCATTTTGGAGCATTGAAGCGTTTCGTTAGTGGCCTCGGTGAAGGCCCTTCGAAGGCGCAACTTTCGGCTTTCGGACAAGGTGCGAGGCATTAGAAGAACGCCCTGAAGAGATCAGATTGCGAGAGTGGATGCGATGGCGATTAGTACAGTTGAACAGTTAGACAGAGTTTAAGTTTAAGTTTAGGTCTTAGTTAGTTTAGTTGCTAGGCTAAGTTCCTGTTT